>LRSR01004234.1:0-15410 GCA_001579985.1 Hypsibius dujardini
GACAGACAGACAGACAAACAGACAAACAGACAGACAGACAGACAGACAGACAGACAGACAGACAGATTTCTCTATTTGTCTGCTCTTGTGTTTTTCTAACAGTTAGTGCGTCAGGCTCTTAGAAAATTCATCCCAACTTCCCTCTCTCATCTTGAGCAATGTAAACTTTGCCATCGCAACAGTAATGGCATGCGCTCTATCATAATTTAAAATAGATTAATATGGGTCATTTATCAGATAAAACGTGTCAAATATTTAAACAGTGCCTTTCAGTACTCACATCGTAACTCAATAATTCCTGATACAGTTCCGCGGAAAGATGGGCGACGTTCCCGAAGACCGCGTATATTTCGAAATTTTCCGCCCTTGTGTCGGTTTGCACGCGTTGCTCAATGCTGCGAATAATTTCGGCAAAGTAATCCGGTCCAGCAATGTGGCAAGACTCCAGGTCCCAAAACACGCGAGCAGGGCGTCCCAAGACAACTACAAAAAAACAACAGGAAATTACAGACAACAGCCCAAGGCAAGACAAAAATTCGCAGATTCAAGTTCATAGAGCGCTTCAGTGCAGCTGCAAAAAAGGCACAAACATATATACAGACACAGACACAGACTCAGACACAGACACAGACACAGACACAGACACAGACACAGACACAGACACAGACACAGACACAGACACAGACACAGACAGACAGACAGACTCAGTCAAAAGTTGATGCAATGACGAAAACATGGACACACACAGACACGATTCACAGGCACAAACACAAACACACACCCGAAATGGCACAGATGTTGACAGGGTCACACACCACAATGCAACTACGGAAATGGACAACGACCCTCCGACATAGGCATACAAAAATGCAGACACGGCATCCTACCTCTTTTTCGGCGGACTTCCGGTGCGGAGAGGTTCAAATTCCCGATGTTTGGGCCGGTCGCGACCGACGGACGTCGCTGCATCGCCACCGACAGACGGCCATGTGTTGGCACGGTCATGGTGGAGGAATGAACAGACGACGGAGGAGACGTTGAAAGACCGATATCTGACATAGTCGTTGAGTGGGCTGGTGCGCTGGGCTTAGTTTTTTTTCCCCACAAGAAAAATCAGTGCAGCGCTCCGCGACAGATCGATTCGGAAGATGGACTTTAAAACGCAAAAGACAACCAACCACTGTACTGTGAGAGACGACACTACTGTTGACTGTGACCGTGGAAGGAAGCGAGCGACCGCAACTCTAGGAAGGCCGAACCGAACAGTGACAGGACACACCGCGAGTGCAGCGCCCGGAGTGTATACAAAAATTCGATATCTAGCACAGAGGCAAGCACAAGACAACTCATCACCCGTTTGTCTGCTTTTCTTCGTACAAATAGTTACGGAATCGGAAAGTGTACGGAAAGAGCAGCGAATATGTGTCCACTTCAGTTCGCGCAGCAGCAGAATATCGCTGCCAAAAACATTCTCTACGGAATACAGAGATATTAAATTTTGCGCGGACTCTGCTGCTGGCAAAGTAAAGTACCGTGTCGTAAAAGGCGTCTTTTTTTCTGCTGCGCCGCCGCTCAAGAGACCTGGCACAGGGCGTCTTGGGACCCCGGTGAAGCTCTCTCTCTCTCTCTCTCTCTCTCTCGCTCGCTCGCTCGCTCGGTTGGGTGCTCTCTCGTGGGTCGTGGGGTTAAACGCAAATCGATGGCTTCTCTTTCTTTTGTCCGTTGTCAGTCAATCGGTTCCTGCTGTCATCAGCGGGGGCAGTGTAGTAAATTTTTAATTGAACCGGCCTTTCCGCGCGACCCTGTAATAAAATCCCCCCAGTTTAGTGTGTTGAGTCCGTGCTGCGGCCTGGTTTCCGCTTCCTCTGTGTGTATACATGTATTAATCTTCCACCGGACACGGCAGACGGATGAACGACAGAAGCCGGTTAATTTGTGAGCGGCAATATCCGGGACGCATTTTTGTACGAGTATATCAGAGTGCTCGACTTTTTATTCTTTTACTGCTGCTGTTTTCCGTGTAAATGATCGATCATATAATCGCTTGACAAAGGGGAAAAAATAGTACCTCCCATCGGTGTACCTTTTAGCAGGAAATCATTTAACGGGAACTCTGAGTCCCGGGAGAACCCTTTGGCTGTAAGAAGTTGAGTCGGATTTGAAATATTTTATTTATTCAAGCAGACGTTTTGTCGAGCAAAAACAAAATATGTAAAAAAGTTTTTTTATAAAACAAAGTCCAAGAAGGAACAATAAAATCTTGAAGGCTGCCAAAAAACATCGTAAAAACGCAAAAAGAATTTCATTATGATCCACATATATTTTTATGGTGTATATATTTTTATGGGATAACTGCATATGCGAGTATAAAATGAAATAACCCGGTCGATTGCGTAGAGACCAGATAACCTTTCAACCCTCACCGCTGAAACTGAAAGGGTACAAGGGTTCGTGGCAAAAACGGAGCTGGTTAGAGGTTCGGATTGGTTGGCTAAAATTCACAGAAGCGTCTGGACCGCTTGAAAGAACACATCGGACTTTGCAGGATCTAAAAAGGTCCCAAAGCAAAAACAGACAAAAAATTAATTTCAGCTTTATGACATCTCACAAAATAATAGGTTATCGGGTTTATTTCTGAAGATCACTCACCTCCATGTACGTTACAGCCGGATTTCCCAAGCTCTTCGCTTGCTCTGAATCTGTGGGATGCCGCACGTAAGTACCTTAAACTTTCTGAAGCTAGAAAGACCATGTCTGGCCATGTCTGGGGTCATGTCTGAAGTCATGTCTAAAGCCCTGTCTGGAGCCATGTCTGGAGCCATGTCTGGGGCCATGTCTGAAGTCATGTCTGGAGTCATGTCGGGAGCCATGTCGTGTCTGAAGCCATGTCTGGAGTCATGTCTGTAGTCATGTCTGGAGCCATGTCTGGAGCCATGTCTGGGATTATGTCTGGCGATGTCTGGAGCCATGTCTGGTCATGTCTGACAACTCTTAAAGTAGTCTTATAACTAATTACCGTTGCAGGTGTAGAGGATTGCCAGAGGTTCCGGCGAGGATTGACTACAATCGTCCCGTTGGCTCACCGATCTAGCTGCCACTGGACAATTTGGTTTGAGGTCGCACCGACGGGCGAGATTTTGGGTGACGGTGTTACCCGGGCAAGGGTTGCGGCAGGTTGAAAAACCGGCGCATGCCTTCGGGCCTGTCACTCGATATTGCGCTGGAAAAACAATTAACGTTAAATTAAGACTTTAGGTTAGAAGATTATATTTTTTTACAGCGTAAACATGTATCATGATGAAAGAATCAAATTGCGAATGACAAAACAGGAATTGGTTTCAAAAGAATTCTTACCGGTTTTGATGCGTAGTACTTGGCCGGTGGGGCAAGTAATCATGCCTCGGTCGCCCTCAGCCAGCACCATGCTCTTGATCCGTTTCTTCTCATCCTCATACGATTCTCCTCGAACGAACTGCGAAAAAGATGAAATTCAACAGACGATTAGATATCCGCGAAGAAATCTCTTTTTTTTGCCAGGCGCAAAATCTGTTGCACTCAAACGAAAAACACGTGGACCTTCGACAGAGTCGGGAGACTTTTACCAAATTTTGACAAGCGATAAGCGCGCACGCCAGAAACAAAAACTGAAGCCATTCCATCGCTGCGATAATAATTCAAGATATTATGCAATAATATACGAATGTATTCTTCGTCGAAGCAGTGTGGCAGATCCTCGACTTGAAAATGTGATTCTATTTTCTGATGAACATTTCCGCGTTATATGGAAAAGTCAAAACGATCCAGCCACGGTTGTTGTCTTGAATTTCGAATTCCCATTTACCGGTAAGTAAACCTCAAAGGTAAATAAACAACGTGTAGTAGACAAAAGCCACACAAGCAAAAACTATCACATATTACGTCGTCTCAGCAGTTAGCATGCTTTGTCTGTGGGGGAAAAATGAATTACGTCTTCGAATTTTTATCTTCGCGCTTTTTGTGCACATTTTTACTCGGACAAGAATGGCTTTGGGGGCTTAACAAAGGACTCATTTACTACCAGCAGAGGTGCTGTAGTAGCGTGTGTATATGTGACTTTTGTTTTACCCGGAATTGTGCAGGGTAAATACGGACCGTATCCGAATCATCAGAAGCAGTTTTACCTCCGCGAAAAAAGCTCTCAGCTGTTCATTTTTACGCGGTAATATTCTAAAACTGCTGGGAAAGCACCGAGTCGTAGCCTCGTCAGACAGCAAAACAAAAACAAGCCGCTCCTCCTCGCCGACGGAAAGAAAACAGACTCGAAACTTGATTGATTGATTGATTGCAAAATAGTGGTCTAATATTTGGTTCACTTGTTTCTCTCATTTAACTTGACATAAATGTGGATTTTTTTAGTTGCAGAAATAACCTGGAATAGAACAAAAATATTTGCTTGTCATGGGCGTGGGCGTGGCCATTCCTTGAATGCCTTGAGGGCCCAGGTCTCCGGCATTTCCGTTCTATCTGTCTTACTCAAATCCAAGTAAAATGTAGGAATAATCAATCAATCTAGCAATCAATGCGCCAAAACTTCGTCCTACAAGTTTCACAGGAGTATTTTTATTATCATATTTTTGTATATCATAATTATGTGTATCGCACTGGATATCAGTGTGAACATGCGCCACAAAATACGTGACAACAATGTCTAGACACTTGGTACCTCGGACGTCGACTTAGCGCGGAGACCCAAAAACCCGGAAGTGCTAATTACACGGGGCCCTCGTGTGATGAGTGCGAGCTGCAATCCCCTGAAACCGGTATCCGGTACCTCATTAAATTACGTGTAGATATATGCATCTGTAACATGCAAGAAAAACAATCAGATGAAGTAATTTGCCATTTATGACCATTTTCATTCTCATCCGGAGAAATCCACAAACGTCGTGGACACCGAGACCGCACCCCGAAACCTCCTTTCCATCTCCACGAGGCAAAGTCTGTATCTCGGCTCACCCTCCACATGGTCGATAAATCGGCTCACTCATGCACTTCTCTTGCATAACAGGTACTTGATTGTTTGATTTGCTGTATTATATCCTAGAATACTATAGCACTTCTGGAAATCAAACAATCAAGCACCTGTGATCAAGCACCTGCGATCAAAGAAATGCGTGAGTGAGCTGATTTATCGACCAACTGGAGGGTGAACCGAAATACAGACTTTGCCTCGTACTAAAATCTCTTCTCTTACAAGGCGGTTTCAATTATTCAGCACTTCACATATTCATAAGCCATCATGAATGTTTCATCAAGAACCGGACCAAAGAAGGGTGCGGCGGCACGACGTCAAACGCATATCGTGATGATGATCCTCTTAACCTCCTTCCTCGCGTTCACTTCATCCAGCACCATCGGGACGGTGACCCTGTACAGTGAAGACAGCGGATTCATCGCCTGCAGCGGCGCCTGCGGAGCTCCCGGAAATCTCACCCTCCCGCCGCCGCAGCGAATCTTCATCAATTCCGCCATTCTACAGACCGTCGGGGAGCATGCAGCTGCGGGATCGCAATGCCGTCGCGACGTGACGGGGATGGTGAAGAAGATGTGTGACACCCGGGTGCTGTGTGTCGTACCGGCGCCGTCGAGCTTTACCGTCAATCCTGCGACTGCTGGAGCCAACGGAACAGTCATGGCCCGGTCATTCGGATGGCGCGACCCATGCGGACCGATTTCGTCGTCCGAAATGCGGAGTAGTCAGCGGACACTGGAGATCTCGTATATGTGCAACCGTTGGAGAAAAGTGTGATGGCAAAATTACGATCAACTGATTCTCCCCGCCGTGTAGATGTAACGAACTGAACTGAACTGAACTGAAGCGCGATTTATTCATTTATGCTCATTTTATCGATTATCCTATTCGTCGAACTAAGTCGGAAAGGGGGATATAAACTCTGGAACTGCAATGGAACTTTGATTAGCTTATGAGCATCTTTTGCTTGATTTTAGTTGTGATTAAAAAAATGTTTTTAGTTTCGATTAAAATGAAATTATGAATTTTCGGTTTAGTTTTGCCGAGTTAACTTTTTAGTAACTAAAATGTTTAGTTTAGTTTCTTTAGCGGACTATAAAAACTAAAGCCAAAAAGTTATTCACTAAAAGTTTCGGTTAGTTTGACTTTAGAGTTTTTTTTAGTTCATTTAGGTACGCTCAATTTTAATACCGCTTTATACTATAGTTACAGTGTAGAGCAATCGTAACCGGGATAAACCTGCAACTTTTACGTCAAAAAAGCTAGTTTTCAAAATGTTGGCAGTTTCTTTTTAAGCAAAACAATTTTAAATCGAGCAGCATCACCGAACTCATCGGACCCACTACCACGTGGATGAGAGGCATGTAACCAGACACAAAAGCAGGGCGCAGTGACCGCTACTGCGCTGCCACCTGGCGGCAGAACAACAAGTCAGCGGAACAAGGAAGCACAGTGTATTGCGCCCTATTTTGATGCTACTGCGCTGCCACCTGGCGGCGGAACAGGGAAACACAGTGTATTGCGCCCTATTTTGATGCTACTGCGCTGCCACCTGGCGGCGGAACAGGGAAGCACAGTCTAATGCGCCCTGTTTTGATGCTACTGCGCTGCCACCTGGCGGCGGAAAAGGGAAGCACAGTGTATTGAGCCCTGTTTTGATGCCACTGCGCTGCCACCTGGCGGCGGAACAGGGAAACACAGTGTATTGCGCCCTGTTTTGTTGGTATTTGTTATGAAACCGAATCAGATGATTTCATCGTTCGTTCGTTCGTCAGCACTTTGTTATGGTTTGGTTGGCGTTTTCGATTCTTCTCTGTTGATAACCCAATTTTCATTTATTCAAATTGTGAATTGTGAATTTTGAATCCAGTTTTTTCCTGCCATCTTATCTCATAGAAGCAGGAAAACGGACAGCCAATCTGACAGAAAAAAAAATGGACGATCTCCTTGCTAGCTACGATGCCTTTCAATTTCAAGGCGTCTACTCGGATGATTTGGAATTTGATCTGCCCGAGACATCTGAACCAGTTTATATTCTCGGTATGTTCAATGCGAGAAAGAAAAAAATTATTTGGCGGTCATGAGGGAGCGAGTGTGTGTATTGTTGTGGTTTTTTGGATCTTGAGCGTATCAATCAATCAATCAATCAATCAATCAATCAATCAATCAACGTGACGGTTGTTGTATTCCGTCATCCAGTTTAATCATCCTGCAATCGTGGAATCAATTGCGAGTTGTTAGTTATCCATGTCGATGTTTTTACAATGGAATGTTTACAGGAAAGGCATATAGTGCGATCTACGATTTGGAGGAGATTAAATCAGATGTAAGTTTTAATCCTTTACCGATTTTGTTTGGGTGCAGTAGTTATTTTGTCAATTGTTTATGAACCTCGAGTTGATTGTGTTAAGCAGTGAGGACTTTTTCAGGTAAGGACTCGGTTATGGTTTACATATCGCAAGAGCTTCCCACCGATCGGCGGCACAGGACCCACTCTCGATACTGGATGGGGTTGTATGTTGAGGTATGTGGTGAAGTCGTTGTTTGATTGATGGATCTGCAAGGTGCACATGCACATAACTTTGGTTGATTGATTGATGGATCTGCACATGCAATCGATTGATTGATTGATGGATCTGCACATGTCATCGATTGATTGATTGATGAATCTGCACATGCTATCGATTGATTGATTGATGAATCTGCACTTGCGGCCGTTTTGTTAACTGTCTTGAAAAGAACTATACTCCCTACGAGTATGGTTATCCCTCGTGAGCCATTAACAATAATAATACCTTAAAGTGAACTAATTACTGATACATTTGGATGATTCGCTTTGAGATGCCTGTTGATTGATTAAGCACCCTGTCGTTTCTGGGATTTCGGTGGCTGTATCTGTGTTTCCATTTCGTATGAGTTGATTCACTTGATTGAACACTCTTTTTGCTGAAAGATGTGGCCAGATGATGTTCGCTCAAGCACTGACGATGCAATTGCTCGGTCGGGACTGGAGATGGACCGCCAGCGGCAAGCGCAACGAGGCCTACAACTCGATCCTGTCTCGGTTCCTGGACCACAAGCGCGCCTGCTACAGCGTGCACTTGATTTCACTCATGGGAGAGAGTGAGGGGAAAAAGATTGGCGAATGGTTCGGTCCGAATACGGTGGCACAGGTGATGAAGAAGCTGTCGAACTACGACGAGATCAGCAAGCTGTCGGTGCACATCGCGATGGACAACTTGCTAATCATTGAGGAGGTGCTGCGGACTAGTAAGGATCCTGCGACGGGTTTTTGGACGCCGTTGTTACTCTTCATTCCGCTGCGGTAAGTGGAATGCTCTTGTTGGGTAGATATAAAGAGCCAGTCATGTGTTCAAACAGAAAGAGAGACAGATTAACAGACAGACAGGCATACAGTCAGACAGACAGACAGGCATACAGTCAGACAGATAGACAGGCATACAGTCAGGCAGACAGACAGGCAGGCATACAGACAGGCATACAGTCAGACAGACAGACAGGCAGGCATACAGTCAGATAGGCAGACAGTCAGATAGGCAGGCAGGTAGGTAAACAGACAGACAGGCATACAGACTGGCAGACCGATAGACGGACACAAATAGATAGTGTTAGGCGGAGAGACAGAAATGGACGGTGCATTCGAAGACTGAATTGTAGATAGAAGGCGATTAGTAATCCATCTCTCACAATTCCTTTTTTCTGCAGGCTGGGGTTGACCGAGATGAACCCGGCTTACATCCGTGCCTTGAAAAGTTGCCTCTCTTTGAAGGAGACTGCGGGGATAGTCGGCGGGAAACCAAACCATGCATATTACTTTATTGGATTTGTTGGTATGTCATGGCTGGTTTACGACATCAATTGCCTGAGCGATCACAACGTTCGGTATTGGTATTCTATCGACTATCGTTTTTACAGAAAACCAATTATTGTACTTGGATCCCCATAAAACGCAGACTGCCGTTCACATGAACTTTACCAGTCAAATGGAGATCAAAGACATTGTGGACGCAACGCAGGGGATCGCGGATGACAGTTACCATTGCAATACCGTCCATAAGATGGATTTCTCTCTCATCGACCCATCGATTGCTTTAGGTATCTCGCTACCTGCCTGTCTAAATTGACTTTCGATTTACCTGTCTGGTTTGTGGTTGTTTAAATGCTAGTCGTTTACATTTTTGTCTGCCTGGATGTCTCTCAGTCTGTCTGTCTGTCTGTTTATCTGTCTGTCTGTCTATCTGCCTATCTGTCTGTCTGTCTGTCTGTTTGTCTATCTGTCTGTTTGTCTGTCTGTCTGTCTGTCTGTCTGTCTGTCTGTCTGTCTGTCTGTATTTGTCTCAATGCCCATCCCTCGATCTGCCTTTGCATTTGTCTGTCTATCTGTCTGTTCGACCGTCTGTTTATCTGGTTCTACATTTGTCTTCGTTTTTGTCGGTCTGCATATTTGTTAGTTCATGTATTTGTTTCCCAGTTGTTGAGCATCTACATTTGTGGTTTACACATTCAGGATTCTACTGCCACACCGAGGCGGACTTTGACAACCTATGTCGCAGTCTGCGGCTCTACGTGCTCGACAAGCAGCCGATGCTGTTTGAGCTCTGCGAAAAGTCTCCCACCACATGGGACGTCCCCGCAAAATCTCGTACCACGCTGGGGCAGTCCGACTCGGACGCGCCCCTAACGCGTAACAGCAAGAGTCGTCAACAGCAAACCGGCACTTCCTGCAACAATGGTGAATCCGATTCCGATTCCGATTACGAACTTTTGGGTTAGATAGCGAGCTCACGTGTGAAACAGGCGACCAGACTTTGTGTACAATGCCCATTATACGTTACCGTACTATACCTTCTTTCTCTATATTCACTCCCATTACATAGATATAGAGACGTTTTCAATAATCCTGTATCCAATCTGTTACGCATTTTATTCACTCTCCTTCTTCGACAGGCATATTGTGATGAACCATTTCACTTTTTTTGCAAGTGATAAACACATACACAGGCACGGTCGAAACAGAGATTGGGTAGCAGACAGTCAGACAAAGAGATGTGCCACTTGATTGACGGGGGCAATGTGGATCCGCATCGATGGGCTGGAGGAGCCATGTGGCACACCAGTGGGTTAATTTCAGGGTTGCAGCGGCATTCAACAGCATAGTCCGTGCTCCGCTTGAGAGAGTGTCTTCCACCCGAAAACTTTGTGTCTGCGTGTGCCTGCGCATTCCGATGCAGACTGACGTAGTCGGTGATGTACTCTCTGGAGTATCGATTTGATAGGACCGGGACGGGACCTGCTCCCTTTGATCAAACCCAAACGCCCGATTGCCTGGCGTAATCATCACGGCGTCTGTGGAGTACGCGTACCGGTCATGTCTAGTCTGTCTGTCAGACTGTCTGACACTGTAGAGTACCGAAAATCCAATAAGGGATCTACTTTATTGGCAGTCTCGCTCGGTCGAGTCTGACTGTCGACACTCCCACCTGATTGTTTGAAGAGGTTGAAACATTTTTACGACCTGCCAGGCAGGCTTCAGCCACTGCAGGACTGCACAATTCATACAGCCAGCCAGCCACCGGAAATACTCCATGATTAGTCCAAATGCAAGTGCAGTAGTCTGATTGGTCGGCCTTGACAAAGCGCTATTTTTTATTGGTTCTTTCAGCAGTAGACGGTCGGGGCGGGGCCAGACTGTGTCAAGGGGATCTGTCCACGGGGAAACGGTCAAATGATTCTGTGCACAATCGAACGGCTTCATTAGGCGGCGTTCCCCTGCAGCAAATATATCACAAAAACACCACACACATCGACTAGACGACGAGAGAGTAGTGAGAGAGAGAGAGAGTTCGTCGTCTAAAACTTCACAACAAAAAACGTGCCCAGAGACTTTCTGCGAGAATTTGATGAACTTTCCAAAGTATTTTCCATTTTGATTGGGATGATGGTGATAGATCCAGTATGAGGATGAGAAGACGTTTGGGGAGTGCCACTCGCTGCTGTTGCTTTTACGGCCATTTTTGCCAGTCTCCAGGTAGGCTATCTCCAAAAAGGGAGCATCGAGCATCGAGCATCGAGCATCGAGCATCGAGGCACCTTTTCTTTCATTTGCCGTAGTCTCTCACTTCATTCGCGCTCATTTGATTGCGTGAGGGGAACTTATTTTTACGCTGGAATTTGGGATTATTTTGGAGGGGAGCGTATCTGCAGCAGCAGCAGCTGGTTTACAGGTGTGTAAGATACAGTTGGCGACCGTGCAGAGTGCAGTATATCGACTCTTTTTCTCGATGGATGCCATCAGTGCATGGGAAGTGAATTGCATTTGTCACTTTCGTGTGTGCCATGGTGTGTCAGGGAGATGGTTTGGAATTTGTGCTGCTTTTCATGCAATCAATCAATCAACGCTGGTTTGGCATCTTGAATTGATATTTTGCCTTGTTTTCTCGGTTGATTGTTGATTGACCGGACGGGCTGTTCTTGATTACTAGTAATGTTATTCCGGATTAATTTAAACCTGTTATTGATCATCATTTGTTTATTAAAATTGACTTCTGGACAGAGTTTTTTCTGTTTATTCTTTTGTTTTCTTTGCTGTCACGTATCGTAATTTCACCACTGGAGAAAATATATTTTGGGAGTTCATTGGTGGTTCTATCTAGGTTGATCGATAGGTTGGTTGATTGATGGGTTGATTGATCGATGGATTGATTGATTGATGGGTTGGTTGATTGATTGATTGAGGGCTTAAGTTTTAGTATTGAATTTTTCACGAAACAGACTCTCAAATCTGAATTTAACACTTATTACCTAATTATAAAATGAAAAAACGACTATTAAAGCTCTGAAATGTTAAAATGTTGCTGGCATGTATTGGTTGGTTGATTGGCTTGATGTCTTTCAGATCGCTTGGATATCTAAGAATTTGGTTCGCTTATTTGGTTTATCCCCATTGAAGACGGTTTTGATTGGACATAGTTCGTTATATTATCACGCCTTTGCAGGGGTGGCGATCCATCGGAAGACAGTGGACCTTCATGGAATGCTTTAGCATCGGTCCACAGCTGCTGCTCCTCGTCGAAGACGACCACATTGCCGGCACGGCTGGTGCCCGCGGCTTCTTTGCGGCCTGTTCTCCGGCGCCTCACTATCACCACCACCGCCACCACCACCGCTTGCCCCTATCGTAGACTGTTGCTTTGTGGAGAAAAAACGCTTACAGCTACCAGCAGGTATGTGCGCGCCGTCTGGGAGGGCTTGACTAGCGACTTTTTTCCGGCCAAGCAGGAAACTAACAATCAGTCGCCCCAATTAGATCACATTTTTGAGGTCTAGTGTGGACGTTTTCAAAAGTGACTGATTGCAGAGCCTGATTTAGTGCTTTAATAGGATTGAAGGGAAACTTTGGACATGAAGAGTTCCTTGCTGTATGAAATGTTCAAGAAGAGATTTGAAGTTGAAGGATATGCACTGGTTTAGAGAGGGTCAATCGAACAATCAACCAATCAATCGACCAGTATGTGTGACTCCGATCTTGAAGGGATCAGGACACATGGAAAAGTGCACGCTCCGTCCGAGTAAGTCCGGTCAAGGTATAGACTCCCATGAAGTTTCAGTATGGTTCGGTTGGAATCCGGTGCCGTAATTAATCATTTGCAATCAGACTGTATTCGAGCGCATCCTTCGGGCCTTGTGGATCTCATACTGAATTGCTCATTTCTGCTCCCGAATTTGTCGCTGATATGCATTTATTTTCACCTTTCAGGCTTCTCTTTTGTTCTTCTCTCATCCCGGTGGACTACATATATACGTATACATATATTTATACACCAGTTTATCTGGTGCTGATTTGCTATGGCCAATATGAATATGCCGAACATGAAGGACTCGCGATGGCTGCAGCTTGAGGTACGGTTCCTCTCAGTACTCGGTACATCCGTCTTCATGTCTGTCTCTCTGCCTGTTTTTCTGTCCTTAGGTCTGTCTATTTGCCCGATTGATTGTCTGTTTGCCCGCCTGTCTGTCTGTCTGTCTGTCTGTCTGTCTGTCTGTCTGTCTGTCTGTCTGTCTGTTTGCCTGCCTGTCTTCCTCTCCGTCCGCTCGTTATTACGTTGCGGCATGTAAGGTATTTACCATTGATTTCTCCGTCTGCAGGTTTGTCGGGAGGCACAACGGAGTAAATGTACGCGGAACGACGAGGAATGCAAGTTTGCCCATCCACCGCCACATGTGGAGATTCAAAACGGCCGAGTTACGGCTTGCTATGACGCTATCAAGGTGCGTGGATTGAGTGAGACGACAGTATGCATAGTAGGCGGCTGATAGGGGCGCTAGGACGACGACGACGAGTACCCCTCAGACAGTTTAGCTCGTACACTGTCATATCGTTTGGTATGATCGATCACGTGCTGGTGGTATGGTTGGTGCACATTAATTCCAGTGGTGCAGCGAGAGCGACCGACGCGGCGAGAGACATACACACCACACCACAGCAAGAAAGGGACGCGCGAGGGTTTCTCGGTCGCTCTCGCGGACAAAGACATCGCTCGCGCAGCGGTTGACATTTAGCCTGGAAATGCGTTACGATACTTTTCCAGAAAACGCAATTTGAGGACTTTTTTCGGTGGCTTCCCTGATCTTGTCTGCCGGTTTGTCTGTGCCTGTCTGACAGTCGATAGAGAGATTTCGTCCTGGACTGGAAGAACACCTCCAAGATGGGGGTCTTTGTGTGTGTGGCTGGGTGCCCTACTAATAATGGCATGGTGACATCCTTTCCGTGGCTGGGCTCTCGTGATACGCCACATTAGGCTCAGCTGCGGAAATCGGATATGCAGCGCTCAATCTGTCCTTGAACGTCTCAAGGACGGTGCGCGGTGCGGTGGTGTGGTTCGTTCATCGAACCTACATGTCTGGTTGCGCCGCGCGCGTGCATGAGTGAAAGTGGCGTTTCGGTTTCCTTGCACCGAAGGCGCGTAGAGTTAATCATGGTGTGATAGATGTCATTAGTTGATGTTGACTGTGGGTACCTTTGATGTAAAGTTGTGGCCGAATTTCTCTGCTGATTGTGAAGTTCATCGAGTGTTTTTCCTTCCTTTGTTCGTAGGGCCGTTGCAGCCGTGAAAATCCACCCTGCAAGTACTACCACCCACCGCAACATTTGAAAGACCAGCTCTTGGTCAACGGACGCAATCATCTGGCCATGAAGGTTGGTAGTGGGATTCCATGTGCTGTCTGGTTCATGATTTGCTTCAATGGCTCTGCTTGAAGTGTGTCTCTCGCCCACGAATCAGATCTCAGGCCCACCGGTCTGAATTCCGTTGTCTGTCTATGCTCCCAGTCAGTAAGAGATCCGGTCGGTCTGCCTGCCTGACTGCCTGACTGCCTGCCTGCCTGACTGCCTGCCTGCCTGACTGCCTGCCTGACTGTCTACCTGTCTGCCTGCCTGACTGTCTACCTGTCTGCCGGACTGTCTGCCTGACTGTCTGCCTGCCTGCCTGACTGTCTGCCTGTATGCGCGTCTGTCTGTTAGCATGCTTAGCTGCCTGCCTGCCTCCTGTCTGTCTGTCTGCTTGTCAAATTCGTTCCCTTCTCATCATATGTGTGCTTGTCGGTGGCAAATCTCCTTACCTGGAGCCTGGTCTTTGTGGTAGCCAATTGTGCCTGATTACTTGCATCATTTGCTCTCCATGTTTGTGTTTCCTTAAATAGAACATCCTGGTGCAGCAGATGCAGATGCAAGCCGTGACCCTCCAACCGCAGATCCAGCTGCAGCCACAGCTGTCTCTGATGAATTCCTACTATAATCAAGCGGCGGCGGCCAGTGCATTTAGCAGCAATCCCTACCTGAATACGGCGCAGATGTACGCCACCGGTAGTCCCAGTCCCGGTCCCTCCGGTTCCGGCATGTCCAGTCACGGCCTCGGCGAATCGGGATCATCCAGTCCCATGACCTCGTTCGGCTCCGCCGGCATGTTCCAGCAACAGCACCACCACCATGGCGGCGGCGGCGGCGGTGGCGGTGGAGGCAGTGGCGGCGCGGGCGGCGGGAACAAGTCGCGCATGGACCGACTGGAAGTCTGTCGGGAGTTTGCTCGGCGTAATTGTCGTCGGAGTGAGACGGACTGCCGTTATGCTCACCCGGCTGAGCATGTTCAGGTCAGTGAAGAGCGTCTGCGTTTGCTTCAGAGTTGTATTTGCTGCAGGCATTTCCGCCGGCGGATAAAGGCCGACCGATAAGGTGTCAGACAATCACACAAGGAGAGGGACGTTCGGACGGTTAGACATTTGCATAACAAACGGATAGACCAACAGTTGGACAGATAGACAGCAAATAGACGCAGGCAGGCAGACAGACAGGCAGGCAGACAGACAGGCAGGCAGGCAGGCA
>LRSR01004235.1:0-13403 GCA_001579985.1 Hypsibius dujardini
CTGTCTGTCTGTTTGTCTGTCTGTTTGTCTGCCTGTTTGACCACTGGATTGTCTCTCTATCTCTCCCTATGTGACTTTGTCTGATTCAACCTCTTCCGCAGGTGAAGCACTGGCCGACTTGAAGACTGGTTCACCTACTCCCACAAGAACTCATGGAACCTCTTTACCGCCGCCGAAATCGAAAGCCCTCCAATTCTCCGACATCATCGCTGGGATGGATCCCAAAAAGCGACGCGCCAGGGAATTGGAAGACTTGCTTCGTGAGAAGTTTGCCTCTTTCGGTGGGGGCATTGAGATCAAACTGGTCAATAACGCCGTCGGTCCCGGTCAGGGGAATCGGTTCGCCGCGATGGGAGAACGCGAGATGGAGCAGATCAAACGCGACTTGGCGGGACTGTTTGCCGCGCAGATGTTGGTCGCTAATCCGCAACAACGCATTGCAAATGAACTGGAGGAGAGCTACAATCTCGAAGAGGATGACGGGAAGGATGTGGGTTTGACGGAGAAGGAACGGATCGCCAATCGAATGATGGAATTATAGCGCGTCGGTTTTACTTTCCTACAAATTTTGTTCCTCCGCTTTGTCTGTGGCACAAGCGAGTTGTTTTGCACTGTCTCACTGCGGTGTAGCCTACTCATTTTGTGAATCTGGGAATGCTTTGTTTCCCTTTGAGTATTGATACCAAAAATGTCTCTTTTTTCGTTGGTTGCTAGTTTTTCATCCTTTTCTCAGTTTGCGCTTTCATTTCGGCGTGGTTTTCGGTGGAAAACCGTCAGTGACTTTATCGCTCGAGTATTCTTAAATCCCTTCACTGGGTATGAGCAGAGTAAAAGGTTCACTCAATTGGCTCAGCCGTCCAATTAACAAAAAGAAGCTTCCAGGGAAAATATGTCAGCATAACAGTTGATAATTAAAACGGTTGTTTGATTGTGAGCGCAGGTCTCACCAAATCCTCTATCAATACATTTTGATAATTAAATACCAAACTAATAAGTTAAAGATCTTTATTAAATGTATTTTCACTATTAAATACAAAAATAGCAAGGTAAAAAGAAATAATACATACATTTTTATTCCACAAATAAAATAACTTATTTTAATTTTTTTTAGGTTTACTAACAGTGGTTATTCTGCAGAAATAGGCGGCAAAAAAAGTCGATGACCGGTTTCCACTGAAGCGTCCGTCATTTCCAACATCAGATATTGAGACTAGATCAGATAACTATTCTGAATTCGATTAGGTCTCCGTTTCCGAGTCAAACTGATACAGTACTTTGATGACTCAAAGGCTCTCAGTTCCGTATGCCGGTACTGTATGTATACTCTTCAAGGTCAATGGCTGCTTCTAATTGCTCTTTGAACCCTTTGTGCTTGTACCCTGCCGAAAATGGCACTAATTCGAACCCTAAATGAAATCCTTTATGTTTCTCGAAGCGGTATTACAGTACGTTACAATTTGGCGGTCTATCTTTTTTGCCCATACATATGGATCCATAAGTCCATCCCTAAATTAGATGCAAAACTGGACTGAGCCGCACTTGGCTGTCAGTCTTCCCCAAATGCCCCCTACTACAACAACGCCCCTACTGCCTACTACGACTACAACATCATTTGGCACGGCCAATCGGCCTCTAGAAGTAAGAAAAAATTCTCGTCCGGGAATTGAACCGCCGCCTTTTTCGCATGAAGACAGAGACACACAACTAAAGGGACAATGAAATTCACAATCAGGGAGATACTTTGACTAAAAAAACAACTGACCAATGGTCAATTAGCAATGGATTCGTCCTTTACCAACACTATAAGTAATTTTAAACTCTGCTTAACAAAACTACTGAAAGCAACAATTTTTTCTCCATTTCCAGCCTTTTCAAACTTGCTTTTAAAAAAAGTCGAAGTCCTAATAAAATTATTTTCATAAATGGTACTCCATTGGGTCACCTTTTTACTTCAGGGACTAAAAAGGATTACAAACTGCTCTATTACGCAATATGAAACGGTATTTAAAACAGTAAATGTAACCGTTATCGATTGTCACTGTATTTCGATAGTGTTTTTTGGGAGGGTAGGAGGTTGGTGTGGTGATGTAGGTCTGCAAGATAACGCGTGTGCTGTTGTGTACTAGTACTAACAGTTGTCTGTCTGCGACCACGAGGCTTGTAAAATGGTGTCAATGCAAGTTTCTCTTCCAATATCTGCTTGCGTTCGAGCAAACAATTCCATGTTCAAGAGAAATATCGCATTTATCATGCGCGCACTTCACTCACATGTCCCAAAAGTCACTTGTTAGAGGAATTCTTTGAAAGATTACCTTTCCCATTCTCTTGTTGACGTTTTCTCTTACAGTGAGATCTCACATTGTTCTGTAAAATGGAAGAAGGACGCTCCACCATCCCTCCGGATATTTTGACCGAGGTCGACGGAAACGGCCCGTCTAAACAACCGTCTCGCCGATCCCGCAGTCTTCCCACGGAGGAGTCCGGCGGCCACAGTCAAAACACTAAACCTCAAGGATCTACCGATTCCGTTACAGGTACTGTACAGTATAAGGAAAGTTATGCCTGCTGCGGAAAATGGCTCTGCTCATTGCAAAGTTTACAAAATGATTTCTTTTTATTGTAACAAATAAAATTAAGATGTTTTAACATTTTTCAATTCAAAACTAATTTCAAAGCGAGTAGCATCAAAGAAAATATTTTTGGACCTCAGGGGGTGGAGCTACAAGCCCTGATGTATCCAGGGCTGGAATATGGGAAATCCATAAACTTCTACTAGCTCTGTCCCCTTAACGTCCAAAAATATTTTTATTGTTGCCATTTGATTTGAAATTTATTTTGGGATAGCGATATGGAATGTCAAAGAATCTTTTATTTTAAACTTTTTAAAATAATGTTAATGTTTCAGCGAGCAAAATTTTTCCACAGGACGCATAAATTTGAAATTTGGCCAAAGCTACCAAAGATAATTTTTTTTTATAAGTTCGTTTATTGTATCTGATACTTACTGTACTTTAAACCAACGCACTATCCGCTCTCCGGCGGTATTTAGTCATGAAAATGGAGCAGTGACGTTTTCGGTGAAATCTTAATCAAATAAACGTTAAACGGAATGGGAATACGAAATGGTATTCTTGGAGTTTCCGATTTCTTTTCTCCCAAGACCGGAGCTCAATGGCAGATGTCATATTTTTTAAAAATTTAGTGATTTAGTTGACTATTTGAGAAAAAGGATTCGGGCGGATTAACAAGTGGGCTACCGTTCCGACCCCTTGTGAGCTGAACTAACCTAAATGAGAAACTAAGCTTTCGTAAAAAAAAACTTAAATAAAGTTAGCAGTCCTTCAGTCCTGCGTTACTGATGATTAAGTGTAATTTCCAGAAAACAAACATTCGTTTTTGTTACGTTTTTGGTTCAGCCTAGTTTGCACTTCCTTTGTAGGACTGGACGAATATCCAATGACGTATCCCCGACGCGGTCACGCGGTCATCTTCAACAACTACTGGTTCGCTGAA
The DNA here is from genome assembly GCA_001579985.1 of Hypsibius dujardini. Taxonomy (NCBI): domain Eukaryota; kingdom Metazoa; phylum Tardigrada; class Eutardigrada; order Parachela; family Hypsibiidae; genus Hypsibius; species Hypsibius dujardini. The sequence goes on from LRSR01004235.1 coordinate 3,514, forward strand.
CATTCGCTGCGCGATGGCACAGACACGGATGTGGTCAACCTCCAACGAACCCTGGGAATGCTGGGCTTCAAGGTGACTGTGCATAAGGATCTCACGGCACCGGAGATGGAGGTGAAAATGAAGGAGTTGGCGAGGGACGACCACTCAAACGCGGACTGTTTCTTCGCAGTCTTCCTCAGTCATGGAGCCGAAGGGGGAATTTTTGGGAAAATTGGCTTTAGCCGATATGACGCACTGACGGGCGATTTTCATAGAGGCGATATCTGTAAGACCCTGGTGGGCAAGCCAAAGATCTTCATCATCCAGGTACATGTACTATTGATTTGCATGTGAAGTATACATGTAGAATAAACTGAAGAATAATCAAGAAACAAATGCACGCAGGCAAAGAAACAGATAGACCGAACCAAACAAATAAGTAGACAAACAGACACATAGATAAAAAATAGACATACAAATAGATTGAGCCACAGACCACCAGAGTCAAATGAACCGACGGGCAAATATAGACAGACAAACAGACAGGCACAGGCAGACAGACAGACAAACTAGAGACATAGACAGGTATTTGTATCACGCATAACTGTCCGTATCACAGGTCTGAATCACCGATATCTCTCTACTATACACTTGAATTTTGGTTATACTTCAGCTGTTGTACCATCCTCAACTCCTTATTTGGTCAAGCCTATTTATATTCCTTGTCTTTTTCGTTATTTATTCATGCATTTTGTCGTTTGTTTGCCTGCCAGTCTCTCTGTATGCTCGCCTCTCGGTTTCTGTCTATCTTTGTCTGTCTGTTGTCAATTTTCCTGTCTGCCTGCCAATGACTGTCTGTCTGTATACTTATGTTTTGACTATATGTCTCTCTGCCTGACTGTTTGCTCATTTCGGTCTGTCTGTTTGTTTGCCTGTGCTTTTGTCACGTCTGTTTGCCTATTGGCCAACAATACTGCTTGTGTGTCGGCAATTTTGTCTGTTTTCATACCTGCCTATCCGTATTTCGCTTTGTTTGTTGCCTGTGTGTCTGTCTACAGATTTTTCTGTCCTTCTAGCGACAAGTCTGACCTCCTTGCCGGACTTCTTGTCCAGACATGTCGTTGAAAAGTATTTTCATTCCCTCGATTTTTAGCTTGTATGTCTCTGATCCTTTAAAATAGCATTGGACCTTTGAGATGTTTATCGTACATTAATTCCCCGTGTTTCGTTTTCAAGGCCTGTCGAGGGAATGAGTCAGAGGAGGCCGTTGCTGTCAGTCCTCCACCCCCCGACGACGGATACGGAGAGATCGAAACGGACGGACCGACGGTCGCAGCCGGGTCGGACATCCTTTACGCCTTCGCGTCCGGTTCGGGGTCTGCGGCGTTTCGCAGTCCGGAACACGGTTCCTGGTTCATCCAGACACTCTGCCAGTACATGTGCGATTACGCGGACAGCTCCAGCATGGATTTCCAGCGGATCCTGACGAAAGTAAGCCAGCAGGTTTCCACCGAATTTGCCTGCAACAACACGACAAGCGGACACCACAACCGGAAACAAGCTCCGACCGTGGAGACAACCTTTACCAAGCTGCTGTATCTGCGCCCGAAGGCCAAGACTCGAAAACCCAAGTACTTTCAGTAACTACAGTTATTCTCTAGACATTGTCTCCATCCTCATGTTTTTTCCTTCTGACCACAGACATTCTCTAGACATTGTCTCAGATCCTCAAGTTTTCTTTCCCATCGATTAAGACGATATTTAGATGCCCTTGAGATTTGCCAGCAATAGTAGAGCGCACAGTGTTAGCAATTTGACTTATGACTGGCATCGATTTTCCACTCAAAATGATGTCTGGCTAGATGCCACATTAGTTAAAATTGGTTGCAAATTGAAGGAATGTACACTATTTTTTTGCAAACCAGCTTATTTGAAAGAAGGAAAGCACGTAGCAAATTAATTGAATCTGAAACCAGTTCAGTTAGGCAGACCAGCAGATTCCCATGACACTAGCGAAACGGCGGAAACATTGGTAATGATTGACGCCGATCGACCGTTGTCCGATCAGCTGGGAAGATAGACCGTCAGATCAAAACGTCGACTTTCCGTCGGAATAGATGGATGGTCAGAACGGAAGGGTCTTGGGCTTTCCAAAAGGTTGACAATCCGTCTGGACTTGGATGCTTAATCTTTTTATGGAGACTATCTGTCCGCAAGGAAGATTAACCCTTTTTCCCGAAGGTCGACGGTCCGTCCGAATGTCATGCTGGTTTTTTAACAATCAACCCGGACAGCGGACGATCCATGAGTAATGTAGACTGTATAACACGTAGATTGACGGTCAGTCTGGATAACCAACGGGCCTTCCGTGTGGTGAACGGTTACCCCGGATAGTGAACCGTTGGTCCGGACGGTCAACAGCCAGCTTAGGTCAAGGTCAGGCTGGGGACGCTCAGTCTGTACGCTTAATGGTTGGCCGGGACAACAAACAGTCATTCTTCTGATGGACGATCGGAATATGAGAAACAGGTCGTCCGTCCGGAAGGCGGATGATCCGTTCCAGATAGTTGAGAACCACCCCAGATAGCGGTAGATCCGTGCATGGTGTGGACTTCAAACAAGTAGGTTGACGATCAGTTTGAATCGTCAATGGTTAGTCCGTGTGGTGGACGGTTAGACAATCAGTCCGTATGGTGGATGGTAGGTCGGTGGGTGAGACAATCAGTCCGTGAGGTGGACGGTTAGACCGGATGGTGAACCAATCAGTCCGTGTGGTGGACGGTTAGACCAGATGATGAGACAATCAGTTGGTGTGGACGTGGTGGACGGTTAGACCGGACGGTTAAGCAATCAGTCCATGTGTTGGACGGTGAGACCGGTTGGTAGACGGTCATAGTACGAGAAAACGGACGGTCTGCGAAACGGACTGTCAACCCTTATACCGACTCCTTTTTCAGGAAGTTCGCTCTTCACCGATTGACCGTCCATCTTCCGGATTAACGGTCACCGGCCGAAAGAGAACATCCTCCTTCCAGTTGAATCGCGTACCGCCCGAACCTGCCGTACACATTAAAAGACTGTCATCCATCTAGATTGACCGTCCGCCTTTCGGAAGGACCATACACAATCGGGGATGTCTGTCATGTCTGTCGCTCTTCGGGGTAGATCGGATAGGACTTGATTCAGTCTTCCAAACTCTATTCTCTGATTAGTCACTCGGTGCGATTTGTTACCAACAACAACATTCATCAACGGGGATTAACAGAAAAACATTTACAATAAGTAATCTACCACGAGAGGATTCACAGAACGAGAAACGCAAAATCAAGCGGGCAGGACAACGTCGTTAATTGTAATAACTAACGAAACGTAGTGCAAAACACGTTCTAGTGCCGGCCACTCAAAATATTGAAAAAAATCCATAAACCAACCACGACCGGTGTGAGGAGAGACCGGTTAAATTAACTTAAAACAAAACCAATGATTTCAAAGCCAACGGAAGCGAGCGAGAGGTAGTTGCAGTACGGATATTGAGTCGAGCGAGGGCGGGTCGGAATATGGAATCCAGACTTAGGCTATTGATCATCCTCTCCTAAACAACGGTCACGACTAATCGGTCAACGTGAATGAGGTAAAGATTCCGAAGGTTAACAGGCAAGCCGGGGATACATCCGTCCTGTCGGTGTGACACGAGTGCCGCTTGAGGTGATCTACCAGCTTAGAGCGGTTCCGAGTCCGAAAACAGCAGGTGTTGCAGTAGATGATTCGTTTACGAGTGCGCTCTTCGTGAGATTGTCCTGCAGACAGGCAGCAAAGAAAGGTTATTACCAAGATGACTCAAATATATGTAGATACTATTCCAGTTGTCTGTCCGGTTCCGCCTTTCCGCCCGTCTCTGTCTGTCTGTCTGTCTGTTTGTCTGCCTGCATGTCTGTCTGCCTGCCTGCTTGTTTGCCTGCCTGCCTCCGTGTTCATCTATCTTTGTTTGCCGGCTTGCCTGGGCATATTCATGTTTCTTTGTCTACATATATGCATGTCTGTCGGATTGGCCCTCTACCTTAGCGACTGACTGATTGTATGCCTGTTAGTCTACAAATTTGCCTATCTGTCTTTTAGTCACCCTGTTTGCATCATTTGACTGTTCAATCAAATGCCTATACCCGTCTCCATTAGAGCCCTGCGCGGTTAGAAAAAATTTAACCGCAGCCCGCACCGCGACCTATTTTCTAAACCACGGCCCGCACCGCACCGCCGCAGCCCGCGGGCTGGCACCCTCAAACCGCAAACGCACCGCCAATTTAAGAACCTAATAAAATTTTCAATACGTAAACAAATCGTACATACGTACGTATTTACGTACATACGTATACGCCATGTACGTACTTTGCGTAAGAGTAGCGTATGAAAAGTGTACGCTTGCTCTACGAAGGACAAGGCGAAGTAGTGGGTGTAGCGTTACCGTAAGGTAACCTTAAGCAATGCTCTCCTTGAATTATTCTTACGCTACTCTTAGGCGCGTTGCTCAACCTCTCTAATATCTGTTTATGGTATCAGAAAAGCGGCAAGTGCGATTTGCGGCCGACTTGAAAAGTTGAACCGCAATCGCAGCCCACACCGCAGCCCGCCGCGCGGGCTGCGGCGGTGCGGTTTGCAGGGCTCTAGTCTCCATCAATTATCTGAGACAACAAAGTCAAAGAATCAACAAAAACTTACCGCTGACATGCTTGATCAGATCCTGCTCCGAAACGGTGAAGAAACGACAGCACCAACACTGGAATCGAAGAAACCGCCGAACTTGCTGTTTACCTTCCTCCGGTTTCGGTGTTTTCTTCAACACCGCAGTCAACTTTCCTCTGTCCGCCGTAGAAACCTCATCATTCCCGTTTTTCCCACCGGATGACGGTAGTGCACTTTTCGTCAGAGAGTTGTTGCTGGTGGCATTGCCGGAGGAAGACGGTGCCGGCTCGAGGTTCAATGATCGCCTTGATGAGGAGGAAGACGTCGTGGGCACCATTTCATCGCTATCGTCCTCCTCTTCGGCATCCAGAAGGGTGCTGGCTGAATCGCATCCGTTGTGCTGAGTGGAGCTGTCTGAGGCAGCAATATGACAGGAGCGGTACCGCTCGGCCACTTTGATCAGATCACCTTTCCCGGTGAGAATGGCAACAGCGCTTAAGACGCCCGCGTCAAGATCGTTTGGAGTGCGGATCCTCAAGGAAACAAAAAAATTAGACTGAGCTACATGCAAAATATAGACAGATAAGAAGAGAGACAGACAACCATAGAGGCTGAGAAAGACAGACAAACAGACAAGTAGACGCACAGGCAGACATGCAAACAGAAAGACAGACTGACAGACGGATGGATGGATGGAGAGATAGACAGACAAGCAGACAGGTAAGCAGACAGACAAGCAGACAGACAGATAAAACAGAAAAGCAGACAGACAGACAATCAAGAGAGGCAGAGCAAGATAGAGGTATCGATACACAGACAAACTACAGAGACACGGGCAGATAAGCAGACACAGTCAAGGCCGGGAAAGATTAACTTCTTACGAGAAAGAGTATCGGACATAGTTGGTGATTGTTGTCACTTTGGATCCGAGAGGATCGCCGATTTCACGGACAGCAGCCTTAACGGCTCGTCGAATGTCAGCCGGTGTCTGGACTTGAAACTTGCGAAGGGACTTGAGATTTTCCGGATCCTTGTAGCACTCCTGGCCTTTCGTCCATACCGGAAGAAGAAGTCCATCCCGGATAGCAAAATACAAGTTTGACTTGATCTTCAGTCGGTCTGCTTGGTCATGGTGAGTCTAAAGCACGACAATAAATCACGATTTATATAAAGCCAGTCTCTTATCTACTTTAACAAGCGATTCACTAATGCACATGTACGACTCTTATTTTTTAATTCTTTATCACTATTTACACTTTAATAATTTCAATAATAACTTTAATAACTTTAATAGTTACCAATTACCATTACTGTACTATAAATACGACATTGTAAAATAAGGTAAAAAGGAAATTAAACTTTTTTCCAATCCTGATGCGAGTCTAACATTGTTCTCCGGTAAGATCGCACGTAAGTGCAGAGAAGGAGAGAAAAGGCATTAATTCAGCCATTCTATTTGCACGAAATGCAGCCAGGTTGAAGTATCAATCAATCAATCCATCACTCCATCAATCAATCAATCAGGAATGTCGTTGTTAGTTACTTTTTATGTCTTTGCCTCCGAAAGCTAAGCTGAACTCACACAGTATCAATTAAAATAAAGGAAATCAATAACAAAATCAAAAAAATCTATCAATTAGGATGTGTTTAGTTTTGTGTTTAACGTTATTATTGAGCAATGCTCACTAAAACTTGATTATGTCGCAATCGTAAAAAAACCTTCAACAATCAATCAATAAATTAGCCGATCTGGATAGCCCTAACCATTAGAGCCCTGCAAACCGCAACGCGGTTTCCATCTTCGCGGTTGCGGTTAGACTATTTAAATCCGCCGCAAACCGCTTTTCTGATAGCTTAAAAAAACATTGCAATCAATCAGTTCTCCATTATCGCACAGAGGCAGGAGCTGTAAAACCATCTGATTTGTTAACGTATTTGTAGTGCCGCATGGAAGTGGTGGGAGCGGCGTTCACTACGTGCTAGGGAACATCATTCAAAACGAACGCCGCTCTCACCACTTCAACGCGACAGTACAGTACTGAAAAGCGCCTTGATGCGGTGTACAGACTTTAAAATGGAACAGCATTTCAACAAGCCTGATGTTCCGAATTCGAACCAAAGTATTCCTGTGCTTCGTTTTTCGTAGTGTCTGACACTTTAGCAATGCACACTTTGTGATGCTGTCTAAAATAGAAATATCTTGCAACTCCTGCTGGTTGGTAGTGTTACGAGTGAACGGCTGTTTAGCAAAGCCGGCTTTCTCATTGATGACGAACGCTCGAGTCTGGAGTCTGACAAGGCGGATGACATTCTGTTTTTTGTATAGTCATCGTGATAAGTTTTAGTAAGTTCTAAAATTGGCGGTGCGGTTTGCGGTTTGCAGTTTGAGGGTGCCAGCCCGCGGGCTGCGGCGGTGCGGTTTTAAGGGTTGCCCGCGGTGCAGTGCGGGCCGCGGTTTACAAAATAGGTCGCGGTGCGGGCTGCGGTTCAATTTTTCTAACCACGCAGGGCTCTACCAACCATGCATCCTGTACGATTGTCAGCTATCAACCAATCAATCGACCACTTTCACCAAACCTTCGTAAAACATTTTCGTGAGCAATATGATTACGTCGAAATGTTAAAAATCTGAGTACGATCGAGCATCGACCCAGCTTTTTCGTTCTTTAATCCAGCTTTTTGGTTCTTCAATGTTCCTCTACCCTTCGTTCAATTTAAAGTTTGTGGGGAATCACATTATAATATACCGTAAGGTCCGTAACGCAAAGCGCGAGGCTAAAAAATTATTTTTGCTGTTCTAGTGGACAAAATCTTCGCTCAGGATACCATAAAGTGTTAAAACAGCACTCGCGCCAGGCAGCTAAATGCAGTGTAGAGTATAAAATCGCTTGGATCATTTAATCAACCGTTTAATCGTTATAGCGAATAATTTCTCCAGTCAATCAATCGTTCAATCAATCGATTGAACTACCGACAAAGTCAGTGAGTGAGCGAGTACCTTAAGCGTTTGAGCAATGCGATCGAAACTGGGTCGCTGTTTTTGATTCTTGATCCGTCTGATGGAATCCTTAAATAAATCGAGAAGACCCGGCTCGATAATCCCCCTTATAGGGCTTACACTCGTACTTGGGGACTTCTCCATTGCCCAAAACGGGCAATTATTCCTCAAAAATGCAAGCTCAACTCAACGAACTGATTAATTCCCACATTATAAATTTCCAGATGTATACTTGCTATACAAAAAGAGATGCAATGCAACGCGGCAACAACCGAAAAAAGGAAAGAAAATACGTTTCAAAATGTCCGAATTTTGAACTTGTTTTGATTTTCCAATCATTGGTCAAAACCCTGGGCTGATCAAGTGGACTCATAATATCACAACATAAGCGTAGGAGTTGCTCCTACATAAGAGTAGGAGTTGCTCCTACGTAGCCATATATTGCTCGGCCACGGTTCAAAGGGGTTCACGGGGTTTGGCCATGTATTTTCCAGCATCTAGGGAGCAAGTCGGCGTATGCCTTCTATTTCAATGACGTCAGTGTGAATAAGGCCGTGGTAGGCGTAAGGCCGACGAAGTCTTTCCTTCCTAATATGATTGATTTATTGCGTGCAAACCTGCGTGCAATCCGGTTTATTCCATTCAATTCAGTTCGGTTCGAACGAAAACATTGGCGAGAAAAAGACGAGAGAGAAAGAAAACTCACATCTTCCGCACATTTTCCTCTCGCGTTTTTGCCTGTGGTCGGCCATTTTTTGCAGCTGTATTTTAAAATTAATGCGTTATTAATTTTTAGAAACGGCGAACTTGGCATGACGATTGAAAGGCCGTTTTAATCGATTGAATTTTCATCAATTTCGGCCATTTTGTGGGTTCCTCGTGGTTCTTGCTGGAAATTACCCGCACCGGTTGCTCCCCACGAACTTCCCACCGCGCCGGAAGGAAAGAGGACTTTTTTGTGCGTTGTTTGATCTCTTGAGGCGGCAGTTGCAGCCATGGGATCGTACCTGTCTCAGCCGGTAAACCCAGAGGGAAAAACGGAAAAAATAACGTAACTTTTGTTCGAACATTTCATTTTCTCATTGCTCTACCGTGTGTTCTTTGTAGGTCCGCGAGAAGGAGTCGGACGATGGAAGCCAAGACCTGGTGGATTTTGGTGCTAGTAAGTGGAGAACATTTGGCCGGTAGAAGATAGGAGTGCAGGGAAATTTTTCCTGGGATTTAAGTGTCCAATCAACCGATCAATCGATGCCTTCAATCAAGCTGTGTGACGTTTCGTTAATCAACCGATCAATCGATGCTTTCAATCAAGCTGTGTGACTTTTCGTTATTGAACCGATCAATCGATGCTTTCAATCAAGCTGTGTGACTTTCCGTTAATCAAGCGATCAATCGATATTACCTGGCATGTGTTGCCTTTTTGTTTTTCATCGTTCGTTTGATGGACTTGTTTTACTTAGCCGTATTTTGAACAACAAACAGCGCATGTTGACGTATCATTATAACGAAGCAATCACTTTGCGAATACAACATTTTTCCCTTTTCGGGGACTATAGATACCATGTTTGTCCCACCGAGTCAAGTCGTTTAGGTCGGCTAGTGCATGAGGCAACTCACTGAACGAGCTAAGGGCTTGACTCTGTCAGACAAGCATTTTGGTCATATGCGTATCAGCCAATCAACAATCAATGTTTAGCCTATTGACTCCATCACTTTTCGTCAGTCAGGCACTCAACCGGGTTTGACGAACTCTTTTCGGCTGTCGCAGGTGCCATGCAGGGCTGGCGGATCTCCCAGGAGGATGCTCATGTGGCTAATCTGAATTTCGACCAGAAATCGATGCTGTTTGCCGTCTTCGATGGGCATGGGGGAGCAGAGGTAAGCTGGTTCAACAACCTTCACGCGACGGTGGCATTGATTGATGGATTCATTGCTCCTTTCTGTTCACTTAAGTCTGCCATAATATTTCACTTGAGTGGAATTATTTAAAGAGAGATAGGGTTTAAAAATGTTTTTGCCATTTAAAAAAACTTCTGGAGGTGTGCTTTAATTTGAACACCGGCAGTTGTTTAAGTGATAAATATTTAATTAATTTTGTTTGATTTTGTTCGAGAGGTTTGTTTAAGTTGCTCAATATTTGCTATTAAAATTAAATAAATTTGTTGAATATCGTTAAAAACGTTTGTTTAATTTACATTTATTATTTCTATTGTATATCTCTATATATATTATATTA
>LRSR01004236.1:0-13496 GCA_001579985.1 Hypsibius dujardini
AGTCTGTCTGTCTGTCTATCTGCCAGCCAGGCTGTGCGCCTGCCTGCCTGTATTTCTCCCCGTTTGCTTGTTTGCCTTTCTGTCTACCTGTCTGTCCGCACTATCTGTCAGTCAGTCCCCTGCGTTTGCCCGTGTATTATCCCAATTCTCTCCTTACTTGTTCCAGTTATTCCGCGTGTGAACTCCAGACGCAAAAGCCGACGACATGGAATCCTAAGAAAATAGCAAAACATTTGACAACATCGTGCAGGAATGCCAACAAAAGCACAACAAAAGCACCACACAATAACCAACGTTAATCACCACCCGTAACACACACACACACACACACTCCTAATTTAGCCACACCAACAATAACGCCTCACACGATGAAGCATGGAACGGACCAACGAACCGTGCCATAAAGTTACTACAACATATATTTCCGGTACGCGACTTCCACTACGCGTACTGTACTCACCATATCAAATGCAGGCAGTATATGACCAACCTAGCATACTAATCTCCAATTTCAATGGCCTTCAATTGATCAGGAACGCAGCCTGTGAAAAAGTGTTCGATTTCAGGTCGACACTTTTTCAGTTCAGCCCTCAGGCTCATATTGTGTATTCACCCATACACAGACAACACACAATTTTGTCATGCAGATGATGATCCATCACGCTGCTATAAAAGTGACTATTTTTAAAGGGCCTCGTTTTTTGCTGCTGCTGCTGTTCCCGCCGGACTGTCAATCAATTGAGGGCTCAACCGGATGGAACGGGAGGAACATGGACGAGCATATCAATTGGCGGTGTTGTAAAAGCTCATCATCGTCCAGTACTAGTAACTGCATGTGCACAGAAGCATACGCAAGCATCAACTTGTCATCGCCGATCATTATACAAATGGGAGAGACCTATTCGAAGTATGCAAGTAAAGAGGCTTCCGGGAAGTGAGAATTCTAGATAGATTGACGGGATCACGCGGCAGTTTGATCATGCGACGGGGTCATGCGACAGTTTGCGGCTTGATTGTCTGTCTGTCTGACAGATGCTTGACTATCTCCTTTCTGTCTCTCTGTCCGTTTGTTTACCTGTCTGTCTGTCTGTCTGTCTGTCTGTCTGTCTGTCTGTCTGTCTGTCGGACACAGACTTGACTGTCTACCTGTCTGTTTGATAGAGGTTCGATTGTATGTTGTCTGTCTGTCTGTGTGACGTACAGAGGCTTGACTGTTTGTTGTCTGTTTGTCACCTTTCGTCCGGCCAATCGCTCAGTTGTCTATGAGTGACTGACTGTGCGTGAAAGGTGTCGTCTAAATGAATACATAACCGTGCTCGTTTTTGTACGTACGTCTGAAGGAAGACTCGCAGTTCGGGAGACTTCAGAGGGATTGCTACTTCCGTGTCATTATTTCCTTCCTTCCGGACGGTTACGTGTGTAGTCCTTCCCTGTCGTAGTGGTATTGGAGGCGAATGGTGATGATGATGTCTCCCACCCGGATGGGATCATCGGTCTTGTGTGGGGGCGACGTCGTCGCGGTGACCGGCTATGCGCGTGGGCGGAGCGGATCAGCAGGGATGATACACACGCGGGTGGTGGCTGAATTAGCCGGGAGAGGGAGTTAGGCTAAGGAGTTGATGGTGATGGTTGGTGGTTCTTTCACGGTGTCCGAAATAAAATGGAGATGGTGCAGCAGGAGAATGAAGTAAGGGTGCTCGAGTAACAGGTGAGCAGCAGAGAAAACTACTCAAGCAGGCACGTGAACAGATAGAGAGACAGACAAACAGACAAACAGACAAGTCACAGATCCAGTAAATAACTACATTCCCCAAAAGACAAGACAAACCCTCTGCCCCTATAAATGGTAGGTAGACGGAGATCAAGAAGACTGACATGCAAGACGCAGATACATCGAACAGACACATGGAATACAAAATGAAGATCTAAAAACATAGCAAAGAGAGACGCAAGCGCAGGCAGGCAGTCAGGGAGCAGATAGGCAGGCACAGAAGATAGACTGGAATGCAGGCAGACAGGCATACGGACAAACATACTGCCAACCAGTCAACCTGAAAGATAAGATAGGCAGGCAGGCAAGCAGACAGACAGACGGACAGACTGATCAGACAAACAGACAAACAGACAGACAGACAGACAGACAGACAGACAGACAGACAGACAGACAGACAGACAGACAGACAGACAGACAGACAGACAAACAGACAGATAGGCAGATAGAAAGCCACAGAGTTCTACATATACATTCGCACGGAGAGATAAGAGAGTTTTCGCAAACGTTATATCGCATGGTATAGCGGTACTGTATAGAAAACTGAACTGGGGTCCGAGAGAGTTTTCTACATTGTACCGCTGTACCGTGCGATATACCGTTGGCGAAAACTCTCTATAGACGTACCTGGTAGATGCGGTCGAATAATTTCCAGCTAAAAAGCATGGGAGAGCTCCGCATCTTCTGCAAATCAAATCAAACGCCAGAAAGCCACGTCAGTCGGGCTATAAAAGATCAGCGATGGCGCGCGCGGTGTATGAAAATGACACGTCCGGTTATGGAATAATCAAAATTAACGAGTTTTGCTTCCGGTGACGTGAATCTCATGAGATCTGGCTGAAACGGGAAGTACCGCCTCTTGGGACAAACAGAATACATAACTGTAAATGAAGTGAGTAAATTAATTATCCCCGTGACTGCGTTCACAGGCGAAGTGGATTAGGATTCGTGGGATCTGCCCTTCCTGGTTTTGTTTTGTTTGTATGTAACCGGCCGAAATGCCGATGTACTGTACTGCCGCGATATAACGGTCGGTTAAGCCCCGCCTCCGTCATACGCGCCCCTGTCAAAAGTTGGCGCTCAGCAACACACACATGCCGAGTGCGCTGCGCGGGTGTAAAAACTGACCGTTATAACCGTGGCAGTACAGTACTGATTGATTAGCAGTCGGCGGTAAGCACATGCCACAACGAATATCCTGATTGAGGAGCACGGAAGACCACAACGTTACGTCATTGAACAAACTTGGAACAAAAAATTCGTAGATTACTAAAACTGAATTTGAAGTTTTATATTTATTGATCATTTATACACGATTCATTTCTATTTTTAACTCTGGCACTAAAAATTATTTATGAAATTAAAAATGTATGGAATTAAAAATTAAATATAACTAATACAAATCAAGTAAAAAAAACAACGGATAAGACTACAACAATAATAATAATAATAATAATAATAATAATAATAATAATTTCTTTCGAAAATAATCGCAGCTCTTGCAAATCAAATTTAAAGATTTAAATTTGAATACAAATTTACTGCATATCTTAAGTTGTATAAAATATTGCTAATTTATGTGAGATTAATTTTTATTTCTCGTACTAAATATTAGTTAAGAAAGTCAAAATTCTTTAATAATACAAATTAAGTGAAAATAATCAAATTAGCGGGTAAATAATTAATAATAAAACCACTCGTTTGTAACTGGTAAGCAAAAGTATTATTTAGTCGTTCAAAGACTGCAATAAGAATATAATAACTTCTTTCGAGAATAATCGAACCCTTGGCAAATCAAATTAAGTGACAAAAAAATATTATTCACCTGACGTTTTAATCAAGAAATGACGCTGATTTTGATCTGCTTCACAACATGGAACGCAAACAGCACACAATCAACCAATCAATCAGCAGAACCCCTTCATAGCCATTGCATGGCAAGTGGAACTGGAAGGTTGAAGTCATCGTATTGCTACCGCGTACTCTTCACTACCAGAAACGAGTGTTTATCATCCGCTCAAAGTCAATTCGAGAAAAGTCCCTCTTCAAAAGCGGCAAAAACGCTGCAAAACAGGAATAAAATGCAACACCACCAAAACGCTGCAATCAACCAATCAACCTACACGAAGCCACACAAATTCTCCGCAAAGCGTCAAGCTCAAAACGACCGACAAAATCACAGAAGCACAAAACAGGTGCCATCTTTTTTCACTGTGTTGCACCGGCATGCTCCATCGGCGTTTTCTTCCTCGGATTGAGCCGCTCAATCCACGTTTGCCACGACGGCTGCGTGGGGATGCCGAGGCGCTTAAGGTTTGCCTTATCTCGCTGTGTTCGCTGATAGTCCCCCACAATGCAAGAAAAGCAAATGATGGGGATGCAGATGGAGAACTTGTGTCGCCAGAGCCACTTGACAATCAGTTTCGGCAGGATTGTCGGTCCGGCGGGCGCTACCGGTTTCTTCAACGGCGGTAGAGTGGAAGCTGGGTGAATCAACGGCTGACCGGGGATCCTTCCCACTGGGGGTCCTGACATTTTTTTATGGGGATGAAATCCCGAAATCTTCCTCCAACAGTCCGAAGACGATGCACCGGGGTTGGTTCTGTTAGGAAACAACGGCGAAGAGCAGTGAGTGTGGTAGAAGTTGAAAAAAGGGGCCAGAAAATCTGTGAGTGAGAAGTTGAGTGAGGAGTTAGTCCGCCACTATTTTCGCACCGATAAAGCCCCAAAATGATCTCCAAACAGTCCGAAGAGTGCAGAGCCGTATCAATTTGGGATTTTAGGCACTACAGATAAAAATCAAAACACAATACGATTGTGAAACAGAAGAGAAATCGTTGCAGGAGAGAAGTTGAAAATTTTTACCGAAAAAAAAGCTTCTTCGGTTGCCTTGATCGAATGAACGAGTAGTAAAGCAAGGAACGAATCTACATTAGTAACGAACGATAGTGCATGCTAAAGGAACACACCAGAACTAGTGAAGGAATATGTTCAATAGAAAAGGAATAACTGAACATGAACGTGTGACGTCACGTGTAATGTGACTCTGACTCATTGATTGCGCAGCATCCCGAATCCCGATCCCAACGAGTCATTCCAATGATGTTTACATGCTCCCCTTCCTCAATTTTTTTCGCAATTTATTGATGTTTTTCCTTTTGTTTTTGTTTCGGATATCACTTTGTAAATACATAATATCTTCCCCTTGCTCAATTCATCGCTCCATAATTCTCATCCCGGAATTTTATTTGTGAGTTATTTGATCCAGGCAGAAATCTCCCCCTGTCCTGGTCGAGTCGCCATCTCACACTGCGTCGCATGGCACGCGATTACTCCGGACACTTTTGGCACAACTTCGCCGATGGCCACTCCTTCGACGAAGATGGGCCGCGGAACGGCGCGCAGCACTCCGAGGAAGAAACGGAGGAGAAGGATGACGCGGATCGGGAAGATTTCGACGCGCTTCGTGAACGTCTAATCGCGCAGTTGGAATCCCCGCAGTTTAACGGGCGTTTGAAGGCTCAAGTTCGCTCCAGCCTGGTGCTGCAGCTCACACCGCATGATGTGCTGACCGCGAAACCGCCGGGGCAGAAGACTGACCCTCTGCGAGAGCTAGCGAATGCCGTGGTCGCTCAGCATTTGGCTGATAGGTAAATAAATCCATCTACTAGTTTTTCTCTTGATTTGTGCAAAGTTCAGTTTTCTGTTTTGAAGTGACTTATTAAAGATTACTCCTAAATTTTTTTTGAAAACGTGAAAAACAAGCAGGGAAGGCGCATTTTTTTGTGAGTTCGGCGTTAATAGATCAATCCAAGAATCAAGCGATCAATCAACCGATGACCCTCTGCGAGAACTGGCAAATGCCGTGGTCGCTCAGCATTTGGCTGATAGGTACGCTTAAACAAATTCATTTCATATTCCTTTTCCCTTGATTTTTACAAATTTCAGTTTTCTGTTTTGATGTGGTTTCTTAAGAATTTCTCCAATTTTTGTGTGGACAACTTGAACAAACGAGCAGGGAAGGCGCATTTTTTGTGAGTTCGGCGTTAATAGATCAATCCAACAATCAAGCGATGGACAGTTGATGAAATTGCTACTGTTTAGCGTGGGTGTTCAACCAATCAAGTTTCGTTACTTGTTTTTTACCTTGTTTGCTCAAGTTGCATTTTTCTGTTGTTCGGAAGTTGTTGAATTTTTTTTTTAAAAAAAATTCGATAAAAAGTCTACATGAGAGTCTAGTTATAAGGAATGTTAGACTATTGTGTTGTGGTTGAAGCAATTTATCAATCAAGCGACTGTACTATTGGCTAATATGGGACCTGTGGAAATAATTATCAGGCAGTGATATAATTATTCCCGTTGGCAACAATTTCGGAATATGCGTGCTAACTAAATAAGTCAGTTCAATGAAGTTTTTAATTTCAAATTCGATTATTGTTTGTATTTATTATATTTTTAGGAATTTATTTAACTTTTAATGCTGTAGAATCTACCAGACGTTCAAAGAGCTGGACACGCCATTTTTTCATCCGTTTCGAGTTTTTTCAATTAATCCAGATTTCATTTTTTCTCTCACAGTGGATGCGACTTTTCCCTCTCCGTGTTCCTGCCCGAGTCCGGACTCAACCGCGACCTCCATCCCATGAGCCTTCCCAGTCTTCTCGCCTACCTCCGCGTGAAATACTCCAACTTCCGTGTGACCGAGCAGCGGAGTCTCTTGAGTGTCTTAATCGGACATTTACCGGTGGCTGAAGATGCCATTTCCGCCAGCTTCGCTAATGCTTTTGCAAAAAAGAACGCCGAGGCATTAGAGGGCCCGTCACGAGCAACGCAAACGGATTCGACTGTAAGGGAGCAAGATGTAATGCAGTTGGAGTTGCAGTGGCTGGAGATGAAGACGAAGCTGGGCTGGCGCCGTGGGGAGCGGTTCGTTGTAGAGGAAGCCTTGGCACGGTTCCGTACCGAGGTGGCGGACCAGACGCGGACGAGAGTGTTTGAGGACGCCATGCGGAATAAAGAAGCCGATGTACGAACAATTGTCTGTCTACCTGTCTGCCTGTCTGCCTGTCTGCCTGTCTGTCTTTTTGTTTGTCTGTTTATCTGCCTGTCTGCTTGTCTGTATGTCTTTCTGCCTGTGTCTATCTGTCTATTTATCTACTGGTCGCCGGTCGGTCGGTCTATCTTTTTGTCTGTCTGTCTGTCTGTCTTTTCGTTATCCGTTCGGCAGTGTCTTTTCTACCACCGCTGTAGCAGGGTATCTTGACTGACAAAGACATGCGGTTGTGGCCCTTGCCTCAGCTATGCGAGTATTCAGTGAAGTATTCATTGACAATGTTCTTGTCTGTTGGCAGATCCGCCATGCCGTGGAAGAAGAGAGACACCGTCACGCCCGCGAACTCCTCTCCGTCAGCGGCAACTGGGAAGCCAAAATGCAGGACCAGGAGGCTAAACTGGGCATTCTGCAGCAGCGACTGCAGCTGGCCGAACAGAAGGCATTCGTCGAACGACAAACGCTCCTCCAACAACAGGAAACCCTGGCCGAACGAGACTCCCAACAGCAACACGTTTTCGACACTCGCCTCAAGGAACTCGGCGAAAAAGAACAGGAACTGGTGACCCGAGCGAAGCAGGTCGCGGAATTCAGTAAGGCTCTGCAGACACGTGAGGCCGGCATCCAGCGGACCGTGGATTTGCGAGTTGGAGAGCTGGTTCGGCTGCGAGCAAAGGTGTTGGACGAACGGGAGGAGCAGTTGAAGAAGGATGAGGCTGCGTTGAACAAACTGAAGGTTCGCGTCTGTATGTCTGTCTGCCTGGCTCTCTGCCTGCCTGTCTGTCTCTTTGTCTGTCTGTCTGTTAGTTGTCTGTCTATCAGCCAGTATGTTTGTATGTGAGATTTTTCTGGCTGTCTGTTTGTCAATTCGTCTGCCGTCTTCTGTCTCCCCCTCGTGCTATATCTATCTCCCCTGGGTTGTCTGTTTATCGCCAAGTCTCTCATCCCCTTTGGTAATAGACCCATTTGCCTGCCAATTCTTCCTGCGATTTGCTCATTCGCCTGTCTGTTTTTGTCTATCCCTTGCTTTTTTAGCTCCTTTTTTGTCAAGCTGTGAATGGTCTTCTCTACCTATTGTCTGTCTTCTCCCAGTTGGGGCTCGTTGTCTGCCTCTCCAATCAGTCTGTCGCCCTGTCTACCAACCTGCCTGATCTACTCAGTACATCTTTGCATCTTGGGCTATTTGTCTTGCCTCTTTTGGTTCTTCCTGTCATTCGAACAATGACTGAGTTTGGTGCCCAACCTTGGAATCAGTGCAACAAAAAAAGCTTTTTTTGTTGCAGGAACACTTAACGAGAACCATCTTGAGCGAAAGCGGTGAACCAGACGTGACCGCCTCTGTCGAGCCCAAACCCTTCCTCCACAAAATCAAATCGGAGTTCTCCCGGCTGCACCGCGAAAATCAGAAGCTCAAAACCCGCCTGGCCACCATTGCCGACTATGAGACGCTGAAATCCCACAAGGCCGACTCGGAGCGCGAGGTGAAGATGCTCCGCGGGCAAGTGTCTGCGCTGCAGCGTTGCCTGCAGGAGGACCGACAAGAGCACACCGCCATGATCCGCGAACTCACCGAGAAAGTCGTCCAGCCGGATCATAATGCTGAGGCTTACAGGAGGGAAGCGGAGTCTGCGAGGGATAAACTGCTGCTGGAGGGGCTGCGGTGGGACGCAGAGAAGGGGAAGCTAAAGGCGACGGTGAAGGATCGTGGTAGGGAGATTGACCGGCTGCGCGATCGGCTGGCGCAGCTGCAGGAGAAGTATGAAAGTGTCAATGGGAAGCTGACGAGGATGCAGGAGCTCTCCTCGCAGGCGGCGTGGATGATGACACATCCTCAGGCTCAACCAGGTTCGAGAATAGATCTATCTGCCTGCCTGTCTATCTGTCGCTCTGTCTGTCTGCCTGTCTGACTACCTATTTGTCAATCAATCTATCTTCCTGTGCCTGCCCCCTGTTTGTCTGTCTTCTGTCTGACTGACTGTCTGTTTATCTCTTAGTTGGTCGGTCGGCTGTTTGTCTGTTTATTTGTTAATCAATCTACCTTCCGGTACTTCTGCCTTCCCGTCCGTTTGCGGTCTGTCTGTTTGTCGGTCGGTCGGTCGGTCTGTTTGTCAGTCGGTCTGTCTGATGTTTCGCCAGACATCATCTTCTCTTCCTTTTTAGCGGCTCCCATTGCTCAACCACAAGTTCGGCTCCGTCTCCCCGTCCTACAACCGGATTCGCTAAGCGGTGACGAGTCCTCCTCTTCCCTTCACTCGATCAGCGACGCCAAAAAGCGAATCAAAGCGTTGGAAGAGGAAGCCAACAGTATGCAGGCACACTTTGTCCAATACCGTCGCTACGTCACCACCCAGTTCCAATCTTCCCCACCCATTCACCTCCAACCCGCTACCTCATCTGCGTCCTCCAGTTTTGTGGACCCCACTCGAACTGGCAACGCTACAACAAATATCCAGAATGTCCGAACAGAAGCTCCCCGAAAACTTCTCCTCACGCAGTACCTCATTCAAGACGGGCAGAGACCGTCCACCGGCGCCTACAACGGAGCGTCCAGTTTGAATCCTCCTAAAGTGGTCTCCGGTTTATCCGGTGGCGATCTCGGGATGAATGCTAGGTCGTTGGAGGTTGAACTGCGGGAAGCGGAAGAAGGTGTCCGGATGGCGGAAGCCCCCGGCCCGAAGGAAGAGGATTTCGCGCCCTTGAAGTCGGACGTCGAGTCGAAAATTGACGCGGATGTGAGGGAGTTGATGGCCTCGGTGGATGTGCACGGCGATTTGGACGGTGAGGATGTGGGTTGGTGAATGCCAGGCGCGGTGATGTGGGGCGATCCCAGTTAGAGTCATGTCCGGCTTAACTTAAGCCAAAGCGTGGTGGTCCAAGTTTCAGCCATTTTGTTGCGGGCAGAATTCTGCACAGCTTCCCTTCCATCTGGAACGGGGTTTTCTGTTCGTTTACGGTGTTTTCGGTGTGGGTCTGTCGGAATTGAGAGGTAGTTGAGTTGGTCTGAATGTGATTGTGATACTCTTCGGTATGTTTTTGTCCTACTGTCTGGGACCTCTCATGATGGGTAATTGATTTTAGTTCCACGTTTTGGCATTTGGTCTGTTTCAAGTGTGTGGAGTTTTTCCCAGGTTTTGACGTGGGGTGTTGGTAGTGTTTTTTGCTTATTTATGCTAGTCTTTGATTGATCTCTGTTCTGGGTTTGTTCATTTTACATAGCAAGTTATCAGCTTACAGCTTGCCTGGGTGGCTAGGGTTTGCTCATGTGTGTAGTGTCCGAATGATCTAATTAAAAAACATGTTTGATATTTAGGATGCAGTTCTTCAAATTGAGACGCTGGCACTTTTAAAATAGACCTATCGGTCGGTCTGTTTGTCTATCTGTGTGTGTGTGCCTGTGTGTTTGGAATGTTTATGTCTGCGTCTGTTTGCTTGCCTGTGTTATTGTATATTTTCTGTTTGTAGGTCTGTCTATCTACCTGCCTGTTTGTTGGTTTTACCTGTTTGTCTCTCTGTGTATGTGTATGTATGTGTGTGTGTCTGCTTGTCTTTATCTGTTTTCTGGTTATCTGTCCGTCTGCCTGCCT
Organism: Hypsibius dujardini; assembly: GCA_001579985.1. Lineage (NCBI taxonomy): Eukaryota > Metazoa > Tardigrada > Eutardigrada > Parachela > Hypsibiidae > Hypsibius > Hypsibius dujardini. Next base: position 10,406 of record LRSR01004236.1, read on the forward strand.
GCCTGTTTTTCGGTCTGTTTGTATGTCTGTGTGTCCATCTGTCTGCCTTGTCTGTCTGCCTGCCTGCTTATCTGTTTGGTATCTACTTGCTTGTCTACTTGCATGTCTACCTGTTTGTCTGTCGGTCAGTTCTTCTGGTTATTTGTTTGTTTATCCGTTTCTCCAGCTTTTTCTGTCTGCGTGTCTTGGACTGCCTTACCTGCTTGTAATTGCATATTCTTGTTAGAACTGCGGCAAACGTACAAAGACTCGTATTTCCTTCTAATGAACATTAACGCTTGTAACCATAGAAAGAACACCCGTTGCCGTTATGAGTGAAATAGCTCGATTCGAATCTCTTGATCCTACGTCGTCCCCTTCATGAATATGGATCCATTTTCCCTAAATAGGCCGGTCAGTAACCACCCACACACCTTCCCTGCATACAGAAGAAATTCAACTTGTTTTGTTTGCTTCAGCAACCCACTCAGACACATCGACGATGCACGTATCGTCAAGGCTATCAAATCATCCCGGAAACCCTCGAAATCACCCCCGGACCCAAGGGATACGACAACAGCTGCCGCGTCCCACATACCATCACCAACCGTTTCAACCATCTCGATAGGGTGTTTGCTGATCCAGCCATTAATGGCAATGTCTACCCGAAACATCTGGTTTATCGACGGAAAAACGGCGATAATCACGTTCTGCCGTCAAAGAGCCTGAAGCCGGGCACGACACCAAATTTGCGGATTATGCATCAGACAGCACTGTATGCCAATATGGTTTGTTTCTGTGCTGAACGACTGACTCAACTGCTGCAATTTGTTTAAACGGACGTGTTTAACCACGGGACAAATGGAAACACAGATAGTTCTACAGAAAAACTGACAAACAAACATAAAGGCAATGCACACTGTCGACAGACAGACAGGCTGGAAGCCAGACATAGCCAGGCAAACAGAAAGTCGCACAAAGAGCAGACTCGCAGACAGACAAGCCCACAAACGTTGCAAAGATAAGTAGTCAGGCATACAACGACAGATAGCCGAATATATTAATTTTCAGGTTTTACGGTATTATGGTTATTATGTCGAACGCTTACCGGGCGGTGATATCACCTTTCCGGAGTATGGTTACCGGGTGCGTCAAGTGGAAGTATACTACCATATGGATGACGATACGATTTCCGTGTTCGAGCCGCACTTGGAGAACTCCGGGCTTCCTCAGGGTATCACTTGCCCACGAAGACAATATTACTGGCCAGGGACAGATCTCTCGAACCGGAGGGCCTATTGTCTGACTGACTTCAAGCTGGGTCATGACTACCAGATTGCCCAGTATAATATTCATTTCTACGACGCCGATGAATTTACTAAGGCTAGTTCACCAATTGGCTAACAGGTGTTTGAGGGCGGATCGGTAATCTCTTGGGTGTTTCAGACTTACTGGGAAGATCATTTACCCTTAGACAACTTCGGCCGCTCAGAAGAGCCACGTGTGGATCCGGTTTGGGAGAAGGCTCAGGCACGCCGTAAAGCCTTCAAGCCACAAGATGCCCAGAATAAAATTGAGGAATCCACGACCATGCACCGGAAGGTCTATCATCTTCAGGTGAAACCCGAAGACAAACTGCTCTTCGTGGGAATCGTGGACGATACGATGTGCCCCATGGCTCGCTTACGGCCGGTTGTCGTTGAGGTATGTCGTTGAGGTATATGCCTTATCTTTCTGAATGTCTTCGAAATGTTCTGTTGCCCTTTCTGTCTGTTTTTCTGTCTGTATTCTTCTCGAGCACTGCCCTATCAGTTCATTTATGTCTCGTCCTCTATCATTCGTACATCATTTACTTATGCTCAGAGCACAGTTGTATGTTCTTGAAAAATTAGCTCCACTCTATTTACATAATTTTAATTAGTCAGCTATTTAGACATGATTTTGTTCAGTTTCTTTTGTTCATTTTAAAATTAATTCTTTCCTTCAACCTCACTTCTAAAAATCATTTTTTCAGTCTAATAAATCCTATAAACCTATAAGTCTCATAGATTGGAAAACAACAATTTGGGCTTGGAACGCTCAATTTCAAATGAAACAAACACTTGAGCAAATAAGCGAAGGTTGGGCAGACACGCGATAACGTGAACAGCTTCTACTTGTCCAGCAACCGGTGCAAGTAATCACTTTACGGACGGAAACCTGTCTAGGAAACAAAAACTGAAGTATCACGTCCCCAATGGATGCATATGAAAGGCAGCCGTTTCTATTATTGGGGAATATTTTACACAAGCAGATTGCGACATACAGAGGTGGAATTTGTGTCAGTGATGCCGATCTGTGATTCGGCGAGCTTAAGGTTTCGGTTGTTGAACTGTACGACGAGTTGCCGTATGCTCGCATCACAACCGGCCCATAGCCACACGACGTTTGTGTACCATCTTTGCGCAAGGCAAGTCGCTCACGTCGTGCTATTGTTGTCCAACAAAAAGTCGGGTACCGGAAATGACAACGATCCAAACAGTGCCGACGGGACTGATGAGGGAGAAATAATGGACTTGTGAAAAGCGGGGGAAGCTGTTACCGTTCTTGAGGAGATACTCTTCAGGATTACCGGTCACAAAATAAGCGTCAACAGGGGCCAAACTTTGGTAGCGAGTACCTAATCCCGCATCACCAATCCTGGAGGCAGACAGCGTTGTCACAATCGAGACCGGTCTTATTTCGACGGGATTGCTTTCACAGCAACACTCAGTGAGCGATCCTAATTCAGTATAAGCAGTCCTACCACGGCTCTATGCGGGAACGTCGTCCATGCGGTTATTGTCGACCAACTGCAGTTGGTCGCAACAGATGAGAGCAACGCAAAGGTAAAACATTTCGTGAGCTAAGCTGTTTCTGGGGACGTCAGTTTCAGAAGGAAAACAGACGAGATTCCGACGCGAAGTCCAGCGTCTTCTGCCGCCCAAATGTATTATGAGCGGCGAAGCGTTTATCGTATTATACCGAATTAGTGAACCGCATTTAATCTGATGGTCTCGGTGGACAACGCGACGTTTCAGTTGATTATCGGGCCGGGTACCAGTGCAAAAACATTTAAGCCAATCGACGCTCA
>LRSR01004237.1:0-12214 GCA_001579985.1 Hypsibius dujardini
CCACCGACGTGGTCACTCCGATCAACGCGACTTCGGCCACTTCCGGCGCCACGGTGTGGATCGCCCAGTTTCCCGGCTTGTTCATCCAGACCATCACCTACAGCAAGTGCAAGTAATGATTTATATATCCGCTACATTGTTACTCATTGCAAACAAGACTGCGGCTTGAATTAAGTGTCTCGTGTCGGGTGATAGGAGATCCAAGTGCTGGTACCTCAACGGGGGATGCCGGCAAATTTTCAGTCCCTACCTGTTGATCACCCATCCTCCAGGTTCGGCTAACTATAACACATGTGCTAGCTATAGTACATGTGCCTAGCACATGTACTAGGCACATCCGTGGTGACTTTTCTCTATCCCAACACACATGTTTCTGCTGTAATTTCAGGTCCAGTCTCGATTTTCGGCCAGGACTACGTGCTGGTCGAGTCAGGATGTGTCTGCGAGCCAGACGTCTCCGCGAACCGGTCGCTCAACAACAACATGGAACTCTATCTCCCGGAGAAAGCGCCAAAATCTGCTAGCTAGGCTCAGATATGACTGCATTTGCAGTTCCCCACTAAATTGCCAATTTTTTCCCTCCTTTTGTTTATCATCGGGTTAGAATTAGATAACTAATCTTAACCGATCGCTGATATGTGGTGAAAACGTGTTCATTAGAGAGGGCGCCACCGTTCCTTTCCATATACTTGCGCAGACGTGGACTTAATCAGCTGTGGTAGTTCCTCGGATAAGCCGGGCATTGTTCGGAGAACTTTGCACTATACGTGTTATTGATTTAGTCCGCAGAAGTTGTGTGTATGTGTGTGTGTGTGTCTGAGTGTGTGTGTGTGGGAGATCTCATTTTGGTCGGTGTTTCACAAAGTTGGTGGCTGGTTGGAGCAACTCCGTGTGACTCCATTGTAATAATGCGGTGGATTCTCATTTTCCCGCTTGTCTTGCTGATCAGTTTGGGTCATGTACGCCCGGAAAAGACCACCGCGGATGATGTTCCCGAGAAACCGGCGAAAAATGATAAATCCGCAGACGTGAGTCCACCGGAAAATGGGAAGCCGACCGAGAATGCGGAATCGGCAAACGTGGATCGATCGGAAAACGGGAAGACGCTCGTGAATCCACCGGAAGCAGTGAAATCGGCGACGGACATTGTCGGATCCGCAGTCGTGGACTCGCCGGAAAAAGTGCCGGAATGGCCAACGCCGAATCATTTCAGCGAAGATCCCGCGGAATGGCCGGGAAACGGTCGACCGCTGGGAACGGATGCTCCGACCGCAGGAGCCGCGATCATTCGCGGCTTCCCCTCACGGAACACTTTCATCGAACGGTATTTCATCCCGAGTGTTCCGCTCCACATGGTAGGTGCTTTGAAAGACAGCGTCGCGGCTAAAAAGTGGTCCGATGACAAGCACTACAACAGCGGTTCCGCTGCGTTGACATTCATCAACACCACCGTCCTCGACGCTGACGACGACGGTCACCTCACCGTGGCAAAGGGAACAGTAATGTCCTTTCGCACGTTCTTCCGCCGGCAGTCCACCGACAAAACGATCGGTTTCGAGGCGGCGATCCCGGATTTCATGCGCTTCGATATCACCCTCCCGGTCGCAATGCAATGTCGTCCCATCATTACCGCGTTCCAGTCGGCGAAGTTGCGGAAGTTCGCTCGTCTTGCGGGAACTGCTCGGTTCACCGTGCCGACCGTCGACCGGATGGCCTGTGCGATCGGGGGAACAAAGTCCGTTTTGTTTGTCGATCCCGAGCAGATCCTCCGTGACAGCAACCACACAGTGCGAATTCCGGAATTTACCGAGAAAGATTTTCACGCCGTGGACTTTGTCAAGTACCCCGCGCTCCGGTTCGCTCGGTTCGTTCGAGCGCAAATCGAACCGAACGATTGCCTATACCAGCCGGCGAACTGGCTGCAGTTTGAGTCCTCCACGCCCGGGTATTTCGAGGTGGACATGACGTGGGCAAGGGAGGGGAAAGTGGAGTCGGAGAAGGTCTGTGGGGACCTTGGCAGCGCGGCCGGGACCGCGGTGGCCTTGGGCATGGTGAACTTTCGCGACGACCCGGCGGTCAGTCTGATGCGAATGATGGCCTTGGCGCCGGTGCAGACGTTGTTCGAAGCGGTCGCCGGCCGGCGGAACTTTACATTCGAGCAGCTGGAAAAGTGGCTGAAGACGGAGAAGCATCTGCTGAAGAAGGTGGTGGAGTGGAATGACGAGTACTCGGAGTTGGCTGGCGAGCTGTTTCTGCTGCTGGATTTGAACCGTGATACGGTGTTCTCGACTGCGGATTTTGATGTGCTGACTAGCGGGACGGAGGCGCTGTTTTTGGGCCGGTTGGAAGATCGGGTGCAGGATTTCATGGATTTGATGACCGATCAGCAGGCCGAGAAGGGCGGTGGGGGTTTGGCGGCAGGAGGGGCGGGCGCGAAGGCGGGTGGAGGTAGGGACTAAAATTGACCAGCGAAGTAGTTCACGAAATTATCCAAAAATTGCTTACTCAAGATGTTTAATCTAGGCTCTCTGAGTATCTAAGTCTGTTAGTTCAATTCAGTTCAGTTCAGTTCAGTTTAGTGTAAATTAAATTAGCTAACGAATTTTATCTCAGTTTTTACTTTTACAATTGAGTTAAGCTTATCTTAATGTCAATAATTTCTTCGTTTTATTTCATGTTCTCCAAAATTAACCGGACTAACAATTTTAGTTACTAAAATATATATAATAAGGCTTCTAGTTTAGTTTTAATATCCTTTTTTTGCCAGCCCTAAGCGATGGGGTGAATGCCCAGACAAAGGAGTACATGGAGAAGGCGACAGAGGAGATGAAACGGTTGGTCGCCGATGCGATGGAGAAGATTAGTGCATTGAACAGGACCGAACAAGCGGGCGCGAAGCTGGACAGTGGGGCAAGTCGAGGAGATGGAGAACGCCCGGAGCGTCCAAAGAACCGAGAACCGAGGACGGACGGGCAGTTTGACCGGAGCGCGGAGACTGCGCAGGCGGCTTCCGATGCGAGTGGTGGTGGAAGGGCTATTCTAAGTGAGCAAGAAGAGCCGGAGGAAATAATGGCGGAAGAAGATTCTTCCGATCAGCAAAGTGCAGACACTGTTAAAGATGAACTTTGAAATGTGACCTCGAGAAAAAATAACTGTCTTGTGCCATGCACATGCAGAGATTTAATGCCCCACGAAGTCGAGATTTCCGGCCGAACGGAAGGCTTTTATTTTAGCTCAACCCAACGACAAGATGAGAAAACGTGTGCACAGAACTCAACCAGCGCAGCCGACCAATACATAAATTAATCAACGAAAAACATGCAGATCAAGGCCGACGTTTCATAAATTCCTGTCTGCCTGTCTGCTTGCCTGTCTGTCTATCTGTCTGCTTGTCTGCTTGTCTGCCCGTCTGTCTCTCTGTCTGTCTGTCTGTCTGTCTGTTTGTCTGTCTGTCGACCAGTCTGTCTCTCTGTCTGCCTGTCTACGTTCCTGCCCGTGGTTTATAGAAAAGGATAAGTTGTTTAAGGAGAAGAAAAGTGTTGACGTAAGGGAACATCCGTTAATAACGTCAGTAATTTTTATTAGGCGACTCGACACCCCCTCCCCTAACGTCAGAGTTTGTCAGAATTTTTTTAACACCCCCTAGATCTTCAGTTTCTGACGTCAGAAACCAAAGACCCCTTTCATTACAGAAAAAACGTGAAATGTATCTTTATCACTCCAAATCGGGCCTGTCCTCCACCAGGTCGCTACGCAGCCAATCATCAAATTTGAAATGATAGGGATATCCTTGGGCGACGCTGGTACGTGAGCAGCGACCTCGTCATCATCGCTCATTTTTTCTTCTGTAGCGGGGTCAGCAGGAACTGGTCCTTTTGGGCCACTGACGTAACGAATTGAAGGGGGTTGAAACCGATCAGAAAACACATTGGGGAACGAAGATCGCCAACAACCGCGGCAGCACCGGCGGTCATTACAGCGCACAATCTGGGTGAAGTAGAGAGAGGTACGCACATGCTTCGCCTTGAACTCTTTGTCCATGGCATTGTAGGCCGGCTTCGGTGCCTCCGATGAGATGTACCGTGCCACTACCGGCTTGCCGGCATTTTCGAGGGATGTGAAATGCTAAGAAAATAGGAATTGCCGCAAAAATTCCAAACTTAATCATCTCTAAGTCTACTGGGTTCCCCAAAGCTGACCTCAAGACGCCGGCCTATCCCCATACGGTACGGTCAGAGTTCGTCAGGTATTTTTCGCCCCCTACCCCCCTAATCAATACTGACGTCATTAACGGATGTTCCCTCCAGGAAATGTATCCTGAGCCACTCATGACAACTAGATTCTTGACGGTGCGATACTTGTTCGTGATTATCTCCGGCACGGCAGCTCGAGCTACAACAGGGGAGAAACAAAAATAAGATAAGCAAACAGAAATACGGATCGCATCATGTTGGCCAGGCCAGGGCTATCTTTAGCAGTCTATTTGGGAAGAACTGGAAATGGAGGGCGAAAATTGTAATAGCTAAGTAGCCTGCTATGCTGTAAAGTCCTAGCTACCTTTCTCAATGGTACGATGGGTAAGGTGATTTCATCCAACGGTTACGCCATGGTACCGAAAGTATCATCGAACATTCAATGACACCGTCTGACTAGTGACCAAACTTCGATCATACCCAACGGACCATAGGACCACCACATTCCGACCGATGAGACCGACTAACCATCGCATGATCCTACTCAATGTACCCCCAATCCTCGAACCACTAAAGAACTTTTAGCCGATCCAGGGAGCGTACTCAAATAAAGCTGAATACTCGAACTGATTAAGTCTGCAATGCCCGCTAGTTTCAAGAAGTTAGCTTAATCAAGCACTCAATCAATCAATCCATCATTGGCCCACTACCACATGGAACCCTCAGTGCTTTTTACCGGTGCCTCCATGATTTCATGGATGCTAAGAGTTCGCTCAGCCACCAACACCCCTCCATCCTCGTCGGTCTTGACGAGTTTTTTCACAGTTAGATCACGCACTACTCCAAACATCGAAATGAACTGTCGTTGAGTTGCCACGATGATAAGGGAACTACTAAAGCAGACAAACAAAGAAGCCGTTTACTATAAATCCAGCAATCAATCAAGAGTCATTCCTGAAAACACCTCCGCCGTTGCGTTTCCCATTCCAAACCTTTTTTTGTTCACAGGAAACATATTTCCGATAGCCATTTCAATTGCGTTAACCATTCATACATTCGTCTTAGTAAGAAATCAGTGCAGAAAGAAGAGATTTTAAAGTTTCACGCTCTTCTGGCGTTAAATAGCTGATGGCCGGTGTCTCTGTTGACAAGGCATCACTTCCACCAAAACAAATTCCTCCATTGGCTTTGCTCCCACCAATATTTAAAGGGCGCTTATTTTCCCCCGCTTGTGCGCTGCGCCAGTGTGTGCCATAAACAGCACCGACCATTGGCTAACGGAGAAAACGCCCTATCAGGTGCAGTGGTTAATTCCCCGCAACGGTTGGCCGACAGGTAGCGCCACACCCGTTTGTGTTTCTGACCAAGGAATATTGAGTGAGTAATAAACCTTGTTTTGCAGTCCGATCAAGGCTGACTTATTCAGTGCTGTGCTTTACAGTACCGGTAGTTGCTTTTGTGGGAAGTACCTAAGCGTAATACCGGTACCGTGTGAGAAAATGTTGCCGACCTTGCCGTATTCACAAGACAGAAAATGAAAATGCTAAATAAAATTAAAATTTGAAAATCGGCCGCTAACTTAACAGATAAGATGCAAGAATGTTTATGCACTATACAAAAAGAATCTCATGTAGGAAAAGTCAACAGTCAAAACTTCATCACATCTCTCAGAAAGGCACCTCCGTCAATCTGCAGTATTTCCATGGAAAGATCATTGATAGCAAGCTCGTTAGCCAGTCGAAAGGTAGTTTCCACGTCGTTGATCTGACGCAGCAGCTTCTTCATGTAAATCACAGCGGTGGGAGGTTTCGCCGTATCGGCGCGGAACTTCTTGGCCACCTCCGAGACCAGTGGCACCGTCACCTCAAACTTGATCAGGAAGTCCTCCAGGTAGCTGATGTCACCGTTGAGCACGTAGTTGCTGTACACGGCGTCCGCCCATTCCTCCGTAATCCCATAAGCCTAACGTTGGAACAGACTTTAAAACAAAAACTCCAAATTGAATAGGTCATATTCAAATCGCAATACCTGTCCGTAAATGTAAGCCTCAGCGAAGCGTGGATGCATCGAAACAAATCCAGATGGATTGTTCAACGAGAGTAACCGCAGACCAGTTGGTAAGAAAACAATCTGCAACAAGACATGAGGCGGTACTAACGCTTCACGTAACAGCAACGTAGAAGCAGGCAGGCAAGCTGGCAGACAAACAAACAGAGAGACGAACAGAGATACATGTAGAAAGGCTGATTGAAAGAGATGCAGACCGGCAGGCAAGCAGGCAGGCAGGCAGGCAGGCAAGCAGGCAGGCAGGCAGGCAAGCAAGCAGGCAGGCAGGCAGGCAGGCAGGCAGACAGATAGAAGGATATACAGTATACGCAGACAGACAGAGAAACAGACACAAACAAAGAGACAGGCTGACTGACAAAGAGACAGACAGACAGACAAAGAAATACAATCAGCAAAAGGGCATACCTGGAGTGCCACCAACCGTGCCTGCTCAATGCATTTCTCTGTACGGGAGTAGCATTCTGCCCGGGAGAAACTATTCGCCGCATCCATCAAAAACTGCGCGATTCGCTTCAACTCCAACTGCGTCTCGCCCGTGTCCACAATCGGTCGATGCTTAAACAGCGCCATTTTATCCTGTGCAATCCCCAAAAACGTCTCTCCAATCTCCCGATGCATCGAATACGCCGCGGCCAACATCTCAAAGGTATCCCCATCATCGGCGTGGAATTTCCGCAGGTAATTCAAAATGGCGTTCTTCAGTTTGGGGTCTTTCTCTACACCCCGGCTGAACAGCATCTCCATCTTGTCGGCTTCCTTGATGAAGTGGAAAATGAAGGTCAAATCGGAGTAGCGCCCCACACCATTCAACAGACGCAAGAGGGAATGGTAGTCGCCGGCGTCGGCCAAAGCGCGGCTGACGGCTTTACACGCTGCCAACAGCCGACTCAGTCCATCCAATGTTCCGGCTCGGCTGAGGACTTCATGCGCGGCAATGAGAATTTCCACACGAAGAGTCAAATTCGAGTCTGGTGGGGTGGTGTTGGTGACAGCGTCGATTAAGTGGTTGCCCAAGGAGACCAGATCGATGGCCACGGCGAGGAAGGGCCGGATGGAGTCGCCCACGACTTTTGGGTCGGCTTGCGGCGCAGCCAATCCGCGCTGGAGCATATCGATGACGAAGCCGGAGATAAAGGCGGTGATTTCGATAGTGTTGGCTTTGAAAGAGACGAGGCAGCGTTTGGCGAGGGCGAGTTGGTCGAGGGCCGGCAGAGCAAAGAGCCGTCCCAGGACTTGACTGGTGGAGTAGACCAGCATGTCTTCGAACCCAACCTGAATCAAAATAGAAGTAAAAATGGTGCGCCACAGATAGCAACCAGTTCCCGTCTATCTGGTCCTGTACTGCAAGATTGTCTGCCTGTCTGTCTGTCTATCCGTCTATCTGCATGTCTATCTGTCTGTCTGTCTGTCTGTCTGTCTGTCTGTCTGTCTGTTTGTCTGTGAAAGCGCATTACCTGGAGGAACTTAGCAAAACAGTAATTGTCCAAAATCGCCAACACCACATCCCGTCCCAAACTGCAAATGTCGGCGATCTTCCTCAACCATATCACCACATCATCCTCAAACTCGCCACCACTGCTAGAGATCTGTGTCGTATAAACGGACGAAACACTCAGTTTACGTTTCGGATTCTGTACCTCCGCCACAATCCACCCGGGAATCGCATCCACCGTGATATCCCACCTCGCCAGTGCCAGCGCCGTGCAAACGGCATCCAAATCGGCATGTAAGTAGCCGAAAATCAGACCGATTCGAGCAGCCAAAGACAAATTGCCCTGCTTCAGCAGGAACGCAATAATCTCCTCCAGCATCATATCGCGAGCACTTCTCCCGTTCACTCCGTTCATCATCCCGGCGTACGGCTTGAAGGTCGCCAGCGACATGGCGCCCACTGCGAGGATCTCCTGTTGGAGGTCGGATCGGCGGGACCCGGCGCCAATCAACTCGTCCGTCATCCATTCGTCCAACGGTGTCGCGGTGACCAGGCCGAAAGAGACCTTGGCATCCCATGCAGCGCGCATGCGTTCGTCGGTGTCGTCCAGCTTCCACTTGATGGTAGCGAGGATGTTCTTCTCCAGGGGTGAATCGGAGGCCTGTTTGGCCACGGTCAGCATCTCGATCAGTTCGTCGGTCGACTGCTTTTCGGTCAGCTCGACGTGAACGCGTCCAAAGATGGACTGCCAAACCTCGATGCGGAACGATTCGTTCTTCCAGAGGGAGGATTTCTGGAAGTCCCGCAGGAGGGATTTCAGTTCCATTAGTCTGAAAAATGACATGCAAATGTAGAACATATTAAGTCGAACAATCGAGCAATTTACTTGACTAATAATATAATAACACATTCTATGTACTAGCTATGCAATGATAAATCATTTTCATCGGCTAATACCTACCTAATAAAGTACTCTTCAATGCGTAACAAATCATCCTCATCAAATAACACCGCAATTTACCTTGCAAAAAGAACGTTCAAACGCAATGACAAAGCAATCCCTTTATGCAATAATATCGCCTTTTCATGCACTAACAGAGCATTCATTCTTGTTAATTACCATTTTCATGCAATAAAAAAGCCTTCTCAGTCGCAACTAGTACCGTAAAATTTCCTCTACTTACAAACCATTTCCAGCACTAACAAATAAACAATTCTTGCCCATCAAACCTTTTTGTGTACTAATAAGGCAATAATTCGTTCTGAAAAGCTATTTCAATGCACTAATATAGCAAAAAATCTTACTAATCAAGTCATCATATTCACAATTAAAGCAATTTACCTAAAATAACGCAATATTACTTTCTTAGTAAGACTTCATTGTCCTAGACTACTTCGGTAAAGTCCCGGCGGGTGCATCTCAAACTCCTACGCAGTTAATAAACACACAGGCAAGTTCGCCACGTTTATAAACCGACCTGGAAGCGTCGACCTGGGCGGACTGCGACAGCATCCCAATATCCTGCAGCAACTTCTCCACCACCTCCGAAACAGACTCCCCTTGCTTGCGCACCTTCGCCACCGCCAAATGCAGCCCACTATCCCTCAAAATCTGCAACACCGCACGCCACTCCAGCTCATTCTCTGTTTTCAGAATGCCCAGCAATTCTGCCAATACGGTCAGCCCAGACTCCAGGGCCCACTTGAAATCCTCCACCTCGCCCTTGGTCTTGTCCGGCTTAGCAACCGTCGCCGCTCGCTGGACACTTTCCACGAGCTTCTTCAGTCGTTGTCCCACCACGGTACGATCTTCCCGTTCAGCGAGGTCGGCCGTGAGAGCGATCAGCTGTTCAATGACCGAATCTTGCGCTACGAGGGACAAGGCAACGTGGACAAGCCGAATGTCACCGCGTGCGGCGTGAAGTTTGATGAGGGATTCCACGTGAAGACGGGTCCAGTGAAAGTCAAAGAGGGAGGACGGAAGGTCTTCCGTGGAGCGATAATTAATCATGTCCGTTTCGATTAGCCCGGTGAAAAGGTTGACTGCCAGACAACTCAGCCGGTCCACACCTAGGACAAAGGAAAATGTTACAATGCATGAATCCGCGCAGAAACAGATAGATGGTCAATCATAAGGACAGACAGAAAAACGAAAGGCATGTGTGGATCGACGAAGAGGCGAAGAATTAGGCAGACAGAAGAGTTGCCCAAACCAGAGTCAGTCAGACAGCTATGGAAACAGACAGGCGGACAAACAATCAGACAACTTAACAAGGCAACCGGCAAACAGGCCAGGCCTGACAAGTAGGTAGCCTAATATAAAGACAGCCTTGAAACAGACGGACAGGCAGGCAGGCAGGCAGGCAGGCAGACAGGCAGACAGGCATGCAGGCAGGCAGACAGGCAGACAGGCAGGCAGGCAGGCAGGCAGGCAGACAGACAGACAGGCAGGCAGGCAGGCAGGCAGGCAGGCAGGCAGGCAGGCAGGCAGCGACAAACCGAAAGACAGAGACAGACAGATAGTAAAAAGACATTTGGACTGATAGGCAGAAGCCTCATTGGCTAGTCACCTGGCTCTCCACTGGCAATCATAGCGTAGATCGGCGAGTGAAATTCCAGCGCGAAATTCAAGAGCTCTCGCCAAGGATGCAACGATTTTTGCGCCAACCGCAGCGTCTCAACCATATCCACCGGTCGAACTTCCGTCTGTTTCTTTCCACTAACTGTGTCTCTTGCACTCCGAACATCATCATCGCTGGTGCTGCTGGTCGTCCTATCCGACGCTATCACGCCAATGCGGTTGTACAGAGTACTGCGGATATTCCGATTAGCCGGGCCACCATCCGCCGTACCGTCATGCCGGGTATGCGCATCATGCTTGACCGACTTAACATTCTGCATAATCAGCCGGAGATTAGCCGCGAGGTGCGGCTGCGGGAAGGTATCTAGTAGCGGCAGCACCAATGCGACGGGATACTGGAACAGCTCGCAGTAGGCCAGAAAGTTGAGCCACTCGTTGGCGGCGGCGCAGGTGATCAGATACTCCAACGGCAAGGGCAGGTCGAAGAGCTCGGCGAACTGGTTGACCAGGATCCACTGGTTGGAGGCTTCCCAACCGGCACTGTAGGTGCCGCTGGTGAGGATAGCGGCATTGGTCGCGGCTACGAGATCTTCCAGAACACTGCCGGCCACTTCAGAGCCGTATTTGAAGAGCTCGATGAAGATATCGCGGATGAGGTCGGCCGAATCGTGAGATGCGAATACCTAAAATGAGGCAAAAACATAATGTGTTCTTGTTTCCCGCGTATAAAGCAGATTTTCTACTCAAAATACGATTTCGTTATCAATAAAACCAATTTTATTTGCTAATAAAGCTAAATTGCTTACTCTTAACGAAAATATTCATATTCCGAAAGCTGATTTTGTTACGCATAAAAAAGATTTTCTTGCTAATACAGCTTTTTTATCTGAAAACGGCTTAAGTAAATGAAACATACATAGTCTAGTTTTAGTCGTAATAGTTAACTAAAAAATCTAGTTTTTTCCACTTAAATATTTAGTAACTAAACTTCTAGTTAATTTTTCATTCAAATAAAAATAAATAAATCAAGGAAACTAGTTGCTAAAATTTGTAGTTTAGTTTTAATTAAGTTTTTTTTAATTTAGTAGTTTTGCCATCCCTACAAAACAGTCGATTTTCTTCCTACAGCACTAAAGCTGTTTTTCTACTTATCACGCGTTCAATGTTTCGTAATAGAAACAATAGTTTAATTTTGTAGTAATAATTATATTACTGAAGTAGCTCACTTTTTCCTGATGTGCATGTATCCTTCGAGCAGCCTGTACATTCACGCGAGTGGAGAGTGACTCAATACCGAGCATTTCCAAAAACGCCACGCAAGCTCCGACCACAGCGTTGTCCAGATAGAAAAAGAGTGCTAAGAAAAACGCCATATCCCGACCGGCCATTAGTTCGTCCTTAAAATTATCCACTGTCAGTTGACAGACGAAGCTCCAATAAGCAAACGCCGGCCGAGAGTTCTTCAAATAATAAACGAAATCCAACTCCTTCTTGTAGCCGTATTTGTCTTGCAAGTCGGAATTAGAGAAAGACGGCATTTCCACTGCGCGATACAATGTATTAACGGTGTTGGTGGACTGCCAACCGAACAACTTCCGGGGGTCGTACAAGGCGTTGGCCTGAAGAAGACGGTAAGCGGTGACGCTGCGAGCGGAGTGATCGGCTTCGGTCAGATGAATCGGGTAGAGTGCTTCTCTAAGCTTCGGGAATTTGGCAATCTGCTTTTGGAGAAGATCAAGGCAGTGAACGGAGTCGGAATCGTCAAACATACGGTTGACCGGTGGCCATTCATTCTGAAAAGCAAACCAATGCATATGCTGAAAGAGGTAGTCTGTTCACTCGATAGCCAGCCCGTAATTTAATCCCTCTTTCTGTCCGTTGTCGGTAGTTAGTCTGCCTATCTATCTACCTGTGTATAACTGTGCCTTCGTATAACTGTGC
>LRSR01004238.1:0-10000 GCA_001579985.1 Hypsibius dujardini
CTGTTTGTCTGTTTATTTGTCTGTCTGTTTATTTGTCTGTCTATCTGAATTGTTATTAGTCTGTCTGTCAGGCTTCCCTCAGTCTGATTTATCTCTTGTGCTTCAGGTGGCCTTCCTCTACTTCCTCCACGGCTGGGCCACCTTCTTCTACTTTGGAAATGCCAATGCCATTTCGAGTGTCGACGTCTCGGCCGGTTTCGCCGGCATTATCGTCTACTGCGCACCGCTTCACGGCCTACTCATCTTCCTCCAAGTCTATATTGGACCAATTTTTTGGCTGCTAAGTCTGATCTGCCGCATCCCCTGCTCTGCTTGGCAAGCTTCAGCTGGGAGGCGGGCCGAGTTCGTTACTTTGTTTTTGTTTTTCCGGCTAGTCTGTGTGGCGGTCGCGTTTGGCAGCGCTGCTCTTCAGCGGCATCATCTGTTTGTGTGGACTGTTTTTGCTCCCAAAGTGCTCTATGAGAGCGTCCATAGCGTTTTTGCGTGCCTAATTGCCGTGATTAGTCTTTCCTTTTAAGCCTGTGATCTTTTGAGGTTTCCATTGGCACATGGTTTTAATCGACTTTCATTTGATTTATTGCGAATCTCTCCTGTTGCATTCCTTGTCTGTCTGTATGTCTGCCTGTCTGTCTGTCTGTCTGTCTGTTTGCCTATTTATCTGCAAGTCTGTCCGCCTGTTTACCTTTGTCTATCTGTCTGCCCACTTGAACGCCTTCGCATGTCTGTCGGTGTTTCTGTCTGACTGCGGTCTATCAGTCAACTCCCTGACATGTCAGTAAGGAGAAGCTCTTAACATGTCAGCTTGGCCATTTCCGGTTTAAATTAATTCACAGTCAGGCAGCAGAGGGGAAGGTAGCCCCGAATTAACTTCACGATCGCGTGTTGATTCTACGCCAAGAAGTCTCTATTCTTCATCTTCATTCACCCCAACCCCCAAATATACAATGTACACACAAAGCAAAACGCGAAATGGAGATAGAGAACGCGAGAAGAAGGGAGATTACATAACCACGCAAAAACCAAAAACACGCGGTAAAATAAAAACCCGTCAAACGACTCTTCTGTTTTCCACGAGAGAGAGACAGAGAGAGAGAGAGAGAGAGAGCACTATATCTGCCTGTAGTTTGTACCGGCCCAATTCTGTACACCAGAGATATGCATATATAACACATCGAACAACAAAACAATAAGAGAAAATCAACGCATATTACGTCTGTGATGTATGAAATTAAAACCAGGCATCTTATATCACAATTTTTCTAATTTTCGGCTATGCAAAAACGAAACACAAATCTGACCGCTACTGTAGAGATACGTATTTCACTTTACTGTAGAGATACGTCTTTCACTTTACTGTCAGCAAGGAGTATCGTGGCATCGATTATGTGTGTTGATCACCCATAATGGAGATTCCCGAGGCCAGACGGTCTGTGTGCTGCTGGCGCGATCGGGAGCCAGTGCGAAAAGATTCTTGTGTGTGTATCATCCCTGTTGGGAGTACGAGTGCTGGGATATGGGCCTGATTGACCGTATCGGTGAACGATCGATTGTGCGAGGAGGCTTCACGAGGAAGTCCCTCCAAAGGCGTTTTCGCTGCCGTATACCATGTACAAAAAGCCGTCCTGCCACAAAAGCAAGGGACGTAAATTAGTAAAGACCAGATGCAAGAGAAAACACCGATTGTACAGGCCGAGACAAGACAATAAGTCAGATAGGTAGGCAAACAGACGCAAACGATAAAAAAGGAAGACCCGACAGACAATCACACAGGCAGATAATATAAGACAGGCAGACAAAAAGAGAAACACACACAGACAGTCAGACAGACAGACAAGACACGGACGGACAGACAGACAGACAGACGAACAGACAGACGGACAGACAGACAGACAGACAGACAGACAGATAGACAGACAGAGGGACAAAGAGACAGGAGACAACAGAAGAATACTGTCAGACAAGCAACAAAACTACTCAGTAACCAAACCACCATCCAGCTTGCGCATCGACAGGCAAATAGATGGAGGAACCAACATGCGACACAGACAGGCAGACAGACAGACAAGGCCATCATCCTTCACAAACAAACAAACCTCATCACGTTCCTTGTCGTAGATGTCGGCGATGCAGGTGCTGCTACTGACCAGAGTCTGTGCATTCACCATCAGGAAGAAGGTTTGGTTGGGGTGGAGCGACAGGCGTCGACTGGAAGGAGAGGGAGAGAGACAAAAAACCACTTAGGCATGAGATTCATCACCAGGCACCCAGCCTCTGTTGACTGAACGATCAAAAATAACCATTCACAACCCCCTACACAAATACTTCCATCCAAATCTTCTCCCATCTTTTAAATACTAAAAAACCATATTTCCCAGCTGCAAATGTTCTACAATCAGAAAACCCCAATACAAACAAAGAAAATCATTAGGCACTTTACTCTGCAGTTAAAGGTTGTTTTCAAGCTAATTCTACAGGGAATATCATTAGGCACTTTACTCTGCAGCTAAACGTTGTTCTCAAGCTAATTCTACAGGGAATGTCCTTAAATCGGACTAGACCAAATTACATGTTCGTTTACATAAATCCCGCTCTCCTTACCGAATGATTCGCGACAGCTCCGAGACTGTAATGTAGTCGGGCACCAGAAATTTGGCCTTATCCAGCAACGGGAGATTCTTCTCATTGTCGAACCGTTCAATCACAATCGGGATTTTGTCAGGGTGATGCTTGCGGATCTGTTCAACGTCGTTGACGCGATCGGTGAAGCTGCGACGCTCCTTGAAGGTCTTCACCTTGGCCGCCATGCCCGAAAAAAGCAGCAGTTCAAGGATGAAGCCTGGACGTGTCAACTGAAAAACCAGCAACAGAAACAAAATAAGGCGAGGACAGCTTTCACGTTGAGGAACATGGAAAAAACTATTCCTCCTCGTGAAAAAAAGTATCTCCACCCGAAAAACAGATTTACCCCTGAAAATTAATCTCCGTGGCAGTGTGCGCGACACGAGGGAAGATGGAGGAGAGTATCCTTTGTGCTGAGCCTGGAACTGGAAGTGGGAGAGAAGAAAGGGAAGTGAGGGAAGAATCAATACAACGAATAAATAAATGTCAAAAGTGCACAAGCACGAGATAATGTCCGCGAAACAGGCCGTCGAAAAGGGCGGAAATCATAGACCCGTTTCATAGTCTGCACCACGCGCAGTGGTCCGTTTACGGTCGCTTACCTCGTAATAGGATTTTGCCCTTTTGCTTGGCACGACGATCGATGATGGCTTTTTCCTCGTGATGCGCGTGTTCCCAAGCGAGATCAAGATAAATGCACCGATCTATGGACAGTTATGCCACACAAAAAGGAAAGCAGACAAGATGGGCGGATGTTTTAAGATGAATTTTAGTTTGCGGAAATCGGGTGTTTTTTGGGTGGAGAAAAATGAATATGAAAATGGAAGTAGCAGTGCTTTGATTTTCTTTGTTTACGTTTTCTTTCTCTGTCATACGGAGCAAGTTCAGGGAAATTTGCTGCCGTGCTGTGGTTTCTATCAGCTGTTCGTCACATGCAAGCCATCAAAAGGTCCAAACTCCAATCATAGAATGCAACATAGGGATCATGCTTAAATGAAGTCCCCGGCGAACTAGTGGTTAGTTAGATACGTTAGGCAGAATCCCTTTGCACGGTAGGCGTGGCCAAAAGATGCATTCGCTTCAAAATCAATCAAATCAAGTCAGAACATGCGACGGGATTAGTCGTCACTTTCAGCCAATCCGGTGTAGCATTCATGTAGCATAGAATTCCGCATACATACGTGGCCATATTATAGCGCTAACCGAGTTAAACAATTTATCTCGGCCATATTCACAGTTATACTACTAATCGAGTTAAATTATCTTGATTCGGCCAGGGCTATAATATGGCCACGTGTGTGCATTGAAGATTGGCTTGGTCCTTGATTGGCTGATTTGATTGTGTGTTCTGAGTTCTCCACCTTGACAGACAGCCGAGTTTCCCCATGAAAAATGTCCGATAATAATTCCAGCTCGGGTTTTTTCGAAAATCTCGCCATGGAACAGCAACAGCATGCACAAGATCGCCGTCCGCAGCAACGGGTAGTCTACAACGATCAGGACGTGCAAACATTTCGACGCTGCCTGGCGTCCTACATGTCCGGCGATTATTCCACTGCTTTGGCGGAGATTCGCACGTTGCGCACCGGACGCTATGCAGAGATTGTCCATTTGCAGTTGAACGAACTCATCATCAAGTTCTACCACCAGCGGTGCGTCAATGCGGACGAATTTGTCGCCGATCTGAACGACGCCATGACAAAGGCAAGTTTGTTGGCAGGTGAACGCTTGATTGATGTATTGACGCTTTCATTGCGGTTTTAAGTTAAGATATAAGTCAATGATTGATTGATGTATTTACGTTTTCATTGCGGTTTTAAGTTAACATTTAAGTCAATGGTTGATTGATGTATTGACGCTTTCATTGCGGTTTTAAGTTAGCATTTAAGTCAATAGTTGATTGTGTTGATTGAATACGTTTTCAAATTTTGTTTCAGGTTTGCTTTATTGTTGCCCCTCGAGTGTGTTTGACTCTAATTCTAGCTAGTCTCAGAGAAATAAAGATTTTAAAAAGAAAAAGAAAAAGCTCAAATTGTAAGCGAAGGATTCCTTGGCGTATTGAACGTATTTACTTGCGATTTGAGCTTAAAAATGAAAGTGAATGGTTGATTGCTGATTGATGTGCTGCGCATGATTGTGATTGTCATTTTTTGCAGGCGTATGGAATGAATTTTGAGAAGTCCCGAGTGCGGGATCTGACGCAGGTGACACATCTGTACAATTATGCGCTGATCCAGTTCTACTTGATGCGCTACAGCCAGGCGTTGAGTGTCATGAAGACAGTGGAGAAATATTTCGACACGTTGGGTAAGCCACGTTTGGTTGATTGATTGATTTCATGGATAACTTTTTCCTCCTATTTCCATCCTGTGTGATTTTGAGTTCTGACTCCAAGTTATTTAAATACTGATTTGATTCTTTTCCTTATTTATCTTTAGAAAATCAGATTTGCGAAACCGTTCCAGCTCTTTATCCCTTGATGTTATTTTTTATTATAAGTTTTGATGATTGGTTGACGGATTGATTGGTTGACTGATTGGCTGATCGATTGATTGGTTGACTGATTGATTGATTGACTGATTGATTGGTCGACTGATTGATCGGTCGAATGATTGATTGTTCGACTGATCGATTGATTGGTTGACTGATCGATTGATTGGTTGACTGATTGATTGATTGGTTGACTGATTGTTGTCCGAATTCATCGGATTGGTTGGGTTGGGCCATTCGACTTTTGTTGCTTATGTACAATTTGATCGACCTGTTGATTTGATTTTTTGACAATTGTAGAAGACGCGCTGGTTCGGGACTGCTCCTTTCTCCTCATCGAACTTTATTTGGTGCAACACAAGGTGCGAACTGGGGTTCTCCGTATGTGTGGACTCGTGAAACATGGCTGTGTGGGTTAGATGGATGTCAAGTAAGATTGAAATCTTGTAGATCCCCGAGGCTCTGGCGGTCATCACCTATTTGGAGGAGGAATTCGATGAGCAAACGGGCCTGCGAATTCATTTGCCGGAAGACCTCCGGTTGGAGGCGCTGCTGTTTGATGAAAACAGCCAGCTCTTCCGTCCTTTGCCTGGCTTTCGCGGCAAGCTTCAATTGGTACGCAACGGTGAATTTTTTATTTCTATTGCGCTTTCATCCGTCTGTTAGTTTATCTCTTTGTTTCTCTCTCTCTACCCTTGCATCTATCTGTTAGTCTGTTTGTCTGTTTGTCTGTCTGTCTGTCTGTCTGTCTGTCTGTCTGTATGTCTGTCTGTCTGTCTGTTAGTCTGTCTGTTAGTTTGTCTGTTAGTCTGTCTGTCTGTCTGTCTGTTTGTCTGTCCATCATTTAGCTTTTACTGACGGCTTTCTCAATTTGTTCCGTTTAGTACAAAGTGAAAGTGGTCAACCGACTGCGAGTCTTGGGCGTTGGCAAGAAGGGCTTAGTCAAGGAATCGAAAGGGCTGCTAACAACGCATGGCGTCATGGTAAGTCTACAGCAGGCCAGTAGTCCTACAGAGCATCACCCAGCGGAATCGAAATAATATAAGAAAGCATCATTAGCTGATTAATGAAATATCTACATCAACGTAACAGCCGGATTTTAGATGAAATTAAATGTTTTCCGGATTTTTGAAATATAATAAAAGCTTTTCGTCTGTGATTGATAAAATTATGTTCTAAGTAGCAGACGACAGAATTAGTGAAATTTCACTTTTATCTGGCAGAACCTTCAGCCGGTCTACCTGAAAAGTCAGGCCGAGTATAACATCTCCAACTACGGCAAAGCCATCAAACTCCTCAACCATATCCCACCGAGCAACGCCTCGCCCACCCTGGCCGGCGGCGACTGCCTGCCCGTACTGCACTACAACAACCTGGCCTGCGCTCACAGCGCCATGGGGAAGGCCACCATCGCTACTGTCTACTTCAACAAGGCCATGGAGGAGAACACCAAGGTCATGGCGGCCCTCCCGATCCCGCCGACGCAGAACGGCCTCGCGGACTACAATCAGGTCCCACTGCAATCGGTCGGGGCGTCGCGATGCCCGGAGTTGATGTATAATCTGGGCACGCAGCTGCTGCTTGCGGGACAGCCGGTCCAAGCGTTTACGCTGTTGGTGGAGGCGTCGCATATCTACCATCAGAATCCGCGATTGTGGCTGCGGCTGGCGGAATGCTGCATTGCCAAGCATAAGAATGTTAGTGATATTAATTTAGGTAGACACATAGACAAATGGAATGGTAAGCATCAGACAAACAGGCAGACATGCAGATGGACAGCAGACAGACAGACAGATATTTACCGACACAAACAGACAGACCGACAGGCAGAAAGGCAGGCGAGCAGGCAACCAGATAGACAGACACTGATAGACGGACAGATAGAGGAAGAAAGGCTGATAGGCAGACAGACGGATAGAAAGGCAGGTGAAGCTCTTTGTGATGTTTTTTCACATACCTTATCACTCTGCTTCTTAATGTAGGATGTGATTGATCCACTCCATCGGAGAAAGCCCACTCGGTACATGATTAAAGGGTTTGTCGGGTCGGGAAAATTCCGGAAAATGCTGCTCTCCCCGGTACTTCTTCCGTATCAGAAACAGCTTTCGCAGTAAGTATCTTTTGGATGATATTTTTAGTTGTTCAGTCTTCAGCTTTGAAATTTACGGCCCATTTTTGCTTGTAGGCGAAAGGTTCCCCCGACGACGGAGCTGAAAAAGGATCCGTCGGAGCCGTCACTGACTATTGAATTTGCCAGAATGTGTCTCATCAACGCTCTGGCGGCCGTTAACCGGCACCTCAGCCAGTAAGAGGGACATTTAATTCTGTCCTGTTTTGATGAATTTCATAATGTATCTGGATTGGTTGTTTGCAGGGGTCTGGGTACTCAGGAAAAGTTCCTCGAAGACATGTATTCCATTGCTCCAAGTGGCATTTCTACCAAGCAGGAGATGCTGAACTTAAAGTATAAACGCCGAGAATTCGAATTCGAATTTATGTTTGTCTCTGATTGACTGTTTCCGCATGTCTGCCTTTATCTGTTTGTCTGACTATCTGTCTGTCTGTTTCTTTGTCTGTCAGTCAATCTGCCTGCCTGTCTGCGTGGATCTCTCTGTCTGCCAGACTGGGGATCTGATTATGTATATCTCTGCCTGCATGCCTATCTGAATCTCTGTCTGTCTGCCTGTCTGAATTTCTGTTTGTCTGCCTGTTTGTCTGTCTATCGGTCGGTCGGTCTGTGCTACCTTTGTCATATATCGTGCGTACATCTGTCTCTTTCTCCTTGTGCAGAGCCTTTCAAGTTCCAAATGATGTCAGACGTATTTTCAGTTGTATGTGTTCCTTTCAGGGCATACATTCTCATTAACTTGGCATTCGTTTCAAATGCCATGTGGGACTACTTGGGCGGTATCGATTACGCGCGTCAAGCGGAAGCCTTTCCGGAGGTTCCTGGTGTCATCAGGTGAGAGGAACTCTGCTAGAAGCAATATGCCATCTGTGTTGATTTTAGTCACGTGCGATGTGTCAGCCTCAGTGTTCGTGTCTGGGCAGACTTACCGTACTAGATATCATATCTTTTTATGTCTGTCTGTCTGTCTGTCTGTCTGTCTGTCTGTCTGTCTGTCTGTCTGTCTGTCTGTCTGTCTGTCTGTCTGTCTGTTATTGCCTGCCTGTCCTTCGTTGTCGGTCTGTCTGTTATTGCCTGCCTGTCCTTCGTTGTCTGCCTACTTGTCTGTCTCGTCGCATCGCTTGTCGTCTTCACTGCTTGTCTGAGTGCTTGTAAGTTTTATGCTTGTTTTATGAGCGGGTATTGCGCATTGATGCTAGCTTTGTGGTGTGAGTGATTTTTGCCTTTTCCTCATCAGATTTCTCATTTCGGCCTACGCCAGTGAAGGCCTGATGCGGATCAACCGATTGGCCGATGCCGGCTACTACCTCTCCGTATCATACATCCAGAACGTGTTCCGCCAGATGAACGCCGACCTCGACAAGGAAGGCCAGGTGAATATGCTTCATCCGTCCCAAACTGCTGCTGCGCTGAATTCCGCCGGTGCCTCCACGTTTCCTCCGGGGACCTCGAGTTCTCGCAGCTCGGAGGACTTGAGCAACAACGGAAGCGATGAGCAGTTGAATTTGTACGATCGACCGGGCGCCGTTATCAAGTGTGAGTGAGATGTTGCGGCTTTTTTTCGAGACAAACGTTTGTTTGTCTAAGGGAGTGGGAATTTTAACTTTGTTCTTCGCGTTTGTTAGCCTTGCTACACGTCCCGAACGACTACCTGCGTCGTCGGCCGTTGTTTGCGCGGAATCTCCTCGGATACAACCACGCGGTTTGGTTAGCCATGAACGGCGACTTGGACGCCAGCTACGCCATTGGAGAAAAGGTTTGCTTTTGTGGGACTGATTTACGTTTATTTGTCGCTTGTGTCCTCGTATCACGGCTAGTCATAATTCTACTGTTGGCCTCTACATGTCTGGTTGCGTTTTGCACTCTTAGTTTCTGCATACCGTATCTTTGCTTGATTTCCTCTCTCCATCTTTGTCAATATTACAGTCTGTGATTGCATTCCAGTCTGATTGATAATCTCCTGCATGTCTGTTCTTCATGTGCGGTGTTTGTGTGACTGGCTGCCTGTTTATTTTGCTGCCTGTCTGTTTGTTTCTGTTCATTTGCTTGACTTTCTACTTCAATGTCTGCCTGTTTCTCTCCGTTTTCCTCTCTACACTGCATGCGTCTGTCTACCTGTCTATCTGTCTGCCTGTCTGCCTGTCTGTCTGTCTGTCTGTCTACCTGTCTGCCTGTCTGTCTGTCTGTCGGCCTGTCTGTCTGTCTGTCTGTCGGCCTGTCTCTCTGTCTGTTTGTCTGTCTGCTTGACTGTTTGTCTGTGTGTCTTTTCGTTATGTTCCTTAATGTCTATTATCAGTATCCCGCTTTGTTGCTGTTCTTCTCGGTATTTTCAGCGTGTTCGCCCTACTTGTGTGCTGCCTGTGTGGCTAAGTGAGCTGTGGTTTTCCCTTTTACCACCCACAGTTGCGCAGCTCGGAGACCAACGCAGACTCCATCACCCGGGCCAGGGCTACTCAACTGTGCATCTACATTCGCTTCCGGCAGGGCCGCGGCGTGGAGGCCACCAAGCTCATCACCAACGAGTGTCCCGAGTGGAAGGACCGTCTGACCAAGGACTTTGACGTGGACGAGGTGAAACTGCGCCAGCTGCGGGAGACCCAAGGCATTCCCTGGCCTCTAGACTGACACTCTGGTGGAAGCTTTTGAACAGTTTCTGTTTAACGGATTAAATTTCTTTGCGGCTGCTTTTGTCCACAACGGTGAGAATTCTCGATGGATGTTCTCAAAGCAGTAGTGTTCGATGTCATTTCCCTCAGGACTGCC
>LRSR01004239.1:0-10836 GCA_001579985.1 Hypsibius dujardini
AAGTCAAGAAAGACAGGTTTAGGATGGGAAAAAATAGGATGACTGTGATTTCACCCTAATTTCGCGAACTCATTTTTTACCCTCATTGTGCACGCACGCCTACAGACATCACTATTTTATTTTCCTGATACATTTTTTATTTTACATTTCTATTTTTAACTTTTTATGCTGCATTTTTCATGCAGGGCGACAATGATCAAAGTCAAGGAAGACGCCGAATACATCTTCAAGTACCAACGTTACAGCACCGTCCTGGACTTTGCCTCTCGGTCCGCCCTTCCGCCTCCGCTGTCGGTGGTAGGGTACCTCTTCGACTGGATTGTCGCCTGCTGCGCCCGCACCAAACGAATCGATCCCGGCCACCGCAAACAGCTGACCCAACCGCGGAGCATTAAACTGATTGACCGACGCAGCGCGGTGATCAGGAGCAACGAATCCTACAGCTACTGGATGGGCCTGACGAAAGAGTACTACCGGAAGAAAGCGGAGGAGGAACGCGAGCGGAAAGTGCCGGCCGAGCAGTTGAAAAAGTTAGAATTTATGACCTTTGATTTACTGGTTTGATGTTTCTTGCATTTCTTCCCTTTTTTGGCGGAAAATGAAATGATCACATATATTTTTGTACGTTTTTCTATAGAATAAATGCCTTATCTGCGGAACAAAGTACACTGCGTGGGGAGCTTGCGGTCTTGGGAGAGAAACTGAAACAGCTAGAGGGCACGTGCACGACTTTGCTGGACTTCGAGAAAGCAAGGTTCTCCGCGGCCGAGTAATTCTGCGGTCCTCTCGCTGGTTTAATGCCCGGTTTACTTTGGCAAATAATGCTCTTCCCTTTCTTCCACTGACTTTTCAATTAAGAGGACCCAAAAGGGGTCATTCACGTGAGCTGTACCTATGGTAGTGTATAGCCAAACCATAATTAAACTATACGAGTAAAAGAAAAAAATTGAATAAATTAAATATTGCGTTATGGGACGATTGAATACACTGCCGTTTCATCCTACTAAATATAGGGTTAAATTGCACAATGAGACCGATGAATTATATTGCGATTAAGATGACTAATCTAAACTAAACTGAAAAAGCTGAAGCTTATTATCTTTTAGTAACTAGTATCTCTTTGTATTAGTTTATTTTTTAAAACAATAAAGTTTAGCAAATTTTTCCAGATTTTTGCACATTCAACAAACAGAAATAGCATTTCCTTTCTGATGCCTACGTTCCCCATACAGCCGTATTCAATAACACTAGACAAACATCACTTATTTGATTGCTGGAACGGTTTGTGATTTGAGTGATTGGTGATTTTGACCAACCCGACGCTTTCATTAAGTTGTAAGTTTAAGTCACGCTGTTTCGCATTCAAGAAAAAAAAGGCGGGAAGACAAATTTACTTGTCAAAATTTGATATGATTTCGTTCATTTTTTTCCTGATTCAACTTTCGCTGACATGTGCAACCCAGACGATCCCAATTTTTGGCAACTGAATTTGCAACGGTTAGAAGTACATGCACAGCCTCAACCCTTCCGGCAACATCAAACCGGCCTTCAGGCACTCCAATAACAGCATCAGTCGTTGATTTCAACTTTCATTGCCCGGCCTCGTTGATCTGTTTGTTTTTTTCGTGGTGGAGTTCTAGTTTCTGGATGGTCTGTTCGTGTTTCAATTCCAATTTTTCCCCAGTTGGAGCTTGGCGGCGTTGTGGCGACGTTGCTGGCCGTTTGTTTCCTCTTAGAAAGGCACGCGAGCCATAATTAAACGTAATTAAAATGTTTGTCTGCCTCGGTCTGTCTGTCTTTTTGTCTGGCTATTTGTGTGTCTGAGTGTCGGCATGGCTGTTCGTATATTTGTCGTTTTGTATGTCTATCTACCTGCCTACCTATTAGTCTATTTCCTTACTTGCCTTGTCAGCTACCTTTTTCCTGGTCTTAAGCCCCTAATTCCATCTTTGCATATTTCACTCTCCTCTCGCACTTGCAAAGTATCGGCCAAATTTACCAACTTTCTGCCGCCTCGACACTTCGGGTTCTTGCCGACGTTTTTGACGCGCTTTACTGAAGGGTCTTTTGCGTACTGCCATCTGCTGGTTTTTGCTCCGGGAGTTCGCCGTTTTTCATAATGCAATCGTTTTCATTATCGGGTTCACTTAAGCTTCTGCCGGTTTCATTTTCATCAACCTTATCGGTGTGGATTTTTCCGTTATCTACTCATTCCTTTGCGCCGCCTAGCAGATTCCGCTGGATATCTTCAGACGTGTTTATGTTGTCGCCCGTGAACGGTGGAAGCATGCCCGGACGATCGCAAAAAAGAATATTCAAACGCTCCCACAAAAAATATTATTGACTTACTTTATCTACAGAACAACAAATAAAATAAGCAGAAAACGTCATGGAGGCAAATCAATCGATCGATTGAGGATGAGGTTGTAGCAGTATAATAGCTCAATCAATCAATCAATCTTTAGGCGTAAAACTAATGAACCAGTCGTAAATATCTTAAATCAATCAATCAGTTGGAACAAAAAATTTCATGTTCAACTTCAATAATCAATCAATCAAATAAAGCCGTAACCGATCAACTTTTGAAACTTTTTACGATTGCCTCGCAATCATCCAGTCATTCCGTCTGCTTAAACATCGCATCAGCCTTGCGCTGAGGCGGCGGTGGTTTCTTGGCAGGCGGGAATTTATTACGCCTGTGATCTCATATGTTGGTATGAGTAAAATATTCCTCAACATTAGGACTTCTTTTAGGAGACCGCGTGAACGGAAACTGGAGCAAACAAAAAACTTGGCGTGGAAGGCAAAAGCTAGAGTTCGGCGTAGGCAACATTTTCGGGCTCGACAAAACGCACTCTGTCGGGGCACGATCTGAAACATGGACTGTAGTGAGTGTACTGGATTCCTGTACTGGACTCGTGTACTGTATGTACTGACTTTGGAACATATTCAACAAAAAGTTAGTCAATCAACAATCAACCAAATAAGCAACACATGACTTTCAGTCAAGCAATCAATCGACGGCACACAGCTACAAGTCTATTGAGGCAATTGCCGTCAATTGATTGCTTGATTGAAAGTCATGTGCTGTTCATTTGGTTGATTGTTGATTGACTAACTTTTTGTTGAATATGTTCCAAAGTCAGTACAGTACGCGAGTACAGTACAGGAGTCCAGTACAGTCAGTACAGTCTATGTTTTAGATCGTGCCCTCTGTCAGCAGCCAAAAAGGCAGCTTAAAAGCTGCTTAAAAATTTTACTGAAACAGGGTTATTGAAACGTTTGCTGAAACCAGGGGACTAATCCGAAATTTCAACAATCAAATAGGTGATATTTGTTTAATGCTAATATCGTTAACTAAACGACACATTTTTGATGGGTGTATTACTGCAGGGGCACACAGTACTAGTACAAGTTTAAGTTTCATTTTGTTTCGTTCCTGGTTTCAGCTTCAGGTTTGGCCGTCCACTTCTCGTGTATAAAGCATGATCTGATTGGTCTGTAGAACAACAGGAACAAAATGCGACCAACGTATGATACTCACAGCTGCGTGCTTTTGATTTGCCTTTTGAGCCATAACCGAAATTCTTGCATACGCACTGCCGAGTACCGCATATATTTGCATGTCGATCGGTTTGTACAACGGGAGCCACACACAAACACGGAACCAAGGCCGTGCGTGGACAGGTCTATCCAGACAATTCATCCCTCGCATTTGTGCTTCCGGAACAAGCCGGACCTATTCGCCGATGAATCTTGCCTATCCCGTGTGATCCGGTGTTTCCCAGATTCCGTGGCCTTTCGGACCGACCTCGACTCTGCTGCGCTATGGACTCATCGAAAGAGACTGTCGTTCAATACTGCCAACTCCATCCGCATTCGTCTGTCAAAGAAGCTTTACCGGTCTCCCATTCCAATGTACCGTCTCAGAAGAATTCCGATTCTACACGCCAAGTTGACCAAGTACCTGGGTGTTCACATTGACCAGAGTTTGTCATGGAATGCACACACCCCAACTGTGGTGGCTAAGGCAAACCAACGCGTCCGTTATCTGCAATCTCTTTTATCCCGAACCTACCAGCGCGCCGAATTGCGCTCTTCAAGAGCTTTGTTTTGACTCTGCTTCACTACTGTGTCGCAGTAACCAATCCCCATTCCAAGATGCTGCTGGACCATTCATTCTCATTACTGCCACCTCTGCTGTTGCAGGTAATACCCGACGGATCGGGTAATCCTGGACTACCCCAAAGCGGTTCAATTGCGCTGCCGGACTCTGGACGGGAATGGAACACCCTTGGTCGTCTTCCATCGATCTTTCTCCCACCTCGTAAACCGGATATGGAATCACTTACCTCTGGAACCGGAAGCTTTTTTAATTGTGAACTTCTTTAAGAGTAGCTAAGACGGTATGAATTGAAGTCAACTGTCCTGCGCGAAGGAATACTTGTTTGAATGTTAGTTGTCTTTTTTTACCTGAAACCTTCAGTACATAATATTACTGGCCCCCATTTTTTCTTTGCCTTACTCTACTCTACTTACTGCTCATTGTTTCCTGTTCTCTATTTGTGTGCTTTTTGAGGGTTTTTATTGAGAAAATGTCGCTGCCTCGAGCGGAGAGTTATCTCCGGTGCAATGCGACGTTAAGAAATTAAAGAATAGGATTTCCCCCAGAGGACAAAATCTGTTTATAACTGGAGTCGTCGTCCTTCGTCATCATCACCCCCACCCTCGCCGGCGCGCGGTCACGGTGTGGATTTTTGATTTTATAATTAGCGTTAAGACTGCGGCGTCGAGGCGCTCGGCGCCCTTCTACCTTTGTTCTTCTCGTTCTGGTCTATTTGATTGTTATTTCTGTCGACTGTATTGTATACTATATTAAGGATGGTAAATAACCCGCTTTGCGGCCGTCCCGCCACGTGGCATCGCGTTTGCCCATGCATTTCAGACATAGAACCAGTACCTCATGACAATGCTCCTTTCCTCGCACTGTGCCTCCCCGGAGAAAGAAGTTATCTAATCAACCAACTTCTCAATTCGTGTCTCAAACATATCGTTATCATAAACATGTCGTACGACTTGACAGATCGCACCAAGACAGTATTTACCCGGGCATAATATATAGAAGTACATTTGGCTTATGATACGGTACATGTAATGATTGGTATTCCGCCCGCCGGAAACGGTGCTTGCTCGCGCGAAGCGCGTGTACAGAACTCTATTAACACTTACGACCCTC
This sequence comes from Hypsibius dujardini, assembly GCA_001579985.1. Taxonomy (NCBI): domain Eukaryota; kingdom Metazoa; phylum Tardigrada; class Eutardigrada; order Parachela; family Hypsibiidae; genus Hypsibius; species Hypsibius dujardini. Next base: position 5,237 of record LRSR01004239.1, read on the forward strand.
CCTCAATACTTCATTTGGTTTCGTACCCGCAGCCGAGCGAAGCGAGGCTAGGTACCTCGTGTGCGAGGCGTAGGAGAAAAGCCAAGCCTGCTGATAATGCTCTCAGGCAACGATTCAGTTGCCTGTATTTCATTAATTTCAATGCCTTCAATCTGCCGGAAAATCCCTGCTCAATCCAAGCTAAAGAAATAAATCACAAATTTTAAGGCTTGCTTGTCAGAACATTAGTTTTCTAAAGGTTTCATTGGTGCTAAACTTAGAGAACCGAATGTCCTTATGCGAATAATCGGGATAAAAAATGCTTCTTAATACGATTTTTATAAGAATGCAAATTGTCGGCGTTCAAAATGTCTGGGTACATGTTGTGTCCGAATATGGACTCAGATGTACGACATTTCGGTATACGAGTTGTCGGGGTACCAAATGTCTGGGTACAAATTGTGCCCGGATACGAATTCAGAGGTACAACATGTCGATATACGAGTTATCGGGGTACGAAATGTCGGGGTACCACGAGGGGTGCACGAGGACGTATGAAGACAAAAAAGGAAGCTACCATACAGCAATCATGGGGATCTCATCACATCCCCCACGACTTCAGTGCGCAACGACGGCGACGACAACGACGTTTGGCATTAAAAAATCACAAACGATCAAGTCAGAGAAAAGAGTTCAACAAATTAGCCCGCGACCTCAAAAGCCGTTAGCCTTCTTCCCTCGTTGAGGCTTTTTTGGGGGCGCACTAAATGTCCCCGCTTGAGAGGAGCCATTCGGTACTACCACTCTGGATGAGGGAGAGGAAGAGGATGTAGCGCATTTGAGATTCAGTAAGCGCTTTTCCGCCTGCCGGAAATCGCGGCTGTTTTGTCCGCTGAACCACGGCAGAATTAGCTGCATCCCGATCTGCATGGGCTGCGGTAATCCGAGACGGTGAAGCGTGATGGACGGTCGGCTCTGCTGTCGGGCGTGGTTGCCGGGGATGAAGTTCCCCATGACGAGGTAGAGTTGGGAGCGCAGCTCCACTTTTTCGGCACACAAATGCCGGCAGGTGTTGGACACCCGCTCCGGCTCGAAGAGGAACTCGATGCTCTTTGCGAGTTTGAGTTGCTCCTCCAGGGAGGTGTGGTTGACGGCTGTAAGGGACTTGGGGGTGAGTTTGAGCAGTTTCGGACGCTTCACCAGGAAGACGCCGCGGCGGGTGAAACGGCGGAACCGCACCTTTGCCACTGAAAACATTATAGGTCCATTTAGTGTTATTATAAAATAGACTTTAATTTAAAGCTTAGCAGTATAATATATGTTATATAAAGATGTTTATAATATAATTCTATAATATAAAACATATGAGGGGCACTCCAAAAGTCTTGGCACTCGGTCATTTAATCTACACCAAGCGACTGCTTTTCGAACCACTCAACATAGGTACAGTAGTTAAATCAAACAGCTCAGCACATGTAGTTAGATCATGGCATCATAAGCGGTAAATCCGAGTTTCACAGACCTGCATGCAGAGATCTGAGAGGAATTTCTTTTGGAAGACCCACTTCTCAATACTATTGCAGCCGTATATTAAGTTGCTTTAAATGGACTTCTATGCAGACAAACACAGTTTCGCTACTGGATGAGACAAGAGACACTTTCCCTGCAACTGGTTGCTGCAATTCGCAAAAGATTCAGAATGTAGATGGGTGTGCACAGTGGCTAGAACAAATGCCGACACTCTGTTGAGCATAACAATCAATCAATCAATCAATCAATCAATCAATCAAGCGAAGCTAAAGCACTCCGCCTGATTTCATGCCGCACGGTTCGATCCGTCGACCTTGCCTTGTCTTAGCCTTGCCGGTATCCTTTTATCTCAACTTTGTTTATTAGTTTTCTGATTGGGCTGCTTACGTCAACAAGAAAAATAATCTGACCATTCGTCATGGAATGAATAAGACGCGGCCGAGCCGTTGGCCATAATTCAAGTTTACACAGCGGTCATCTACTATCCGCTACAAAAATATTCTTTCCTCTAGACCTTTGGCCGTAATCCAAAAAAAATTTCAGAAATAATGTAGAATTTGCTCGTCTAAATACTCGCAATACCAGAATTGGAACGCACCTTCTAATCGCAATATATATGACCGAGTGTCTCGACATTTGGAGTGCCCCTCGTATACAGTTTCATGTCTTTATTGTTTTGACACAGAAAATGTATATTCAACAATATAGAACGTGTGTATTATTTCATTTATTTAATGATGATTTATATAAAACGGATTTTTCAAAATATGAAATATGTGTTTGATTTTGTTGTTTTTAATAACTTATTTTATGTTACAATAGTGACGTATGAAGTATTCGAACATTAGAAAGAGTGAGTGTGAGAAAAAGGCGTTTTTCCAATTACCAAATTCTGCCTGGCAGTATGCAGATTCCAGCTGATGCGGTGGCACAATAAATGAGCACATGGGGCAGGATGTACTGTCCGTCTCGAGAGTCCTCGGTCTTTCCGGGACGGCGGTAATGGACGTTGTGCTTGCCGTTGTGGTGCTTGTAGCAGGGCCTATAAACAAAAAAGTGTGCTGTCATTATATATATATATATATATAATAATATAATAAATATGTGTATAAATATACGGCAATTGTAGTTCCTAATTAGTATTATTTTTTTAGTTTTTAGTAGTAACGCAGTTGTAGTTGCTGATTCTAGTTTTTAATTAGTAGTTATGTAGTTGTATTTCTTTGTTGTAGTTTTGGTTTAATCAGTTCAAAAAATAGTGCTATATCATCCACAGTGACTGTTAATATCTACCTGTTACTACTGAGCTAATGATTTTTATTACGAAGCCGAAGAACTAAAAGTATTGCTAAAAACAAAGCTAAAATTAAATCATTGTCCACTGCATGGCGTCGCTGAAGCTCTCTGATTCAGCCATGTTATCATTGCTGTTAAATTAAGTAAAGAATAGTTGACAGATAAATTTGTAGTGTTAGGACAAACTTGCGGAATAATAAGTATTTCATTTACCCACAGCTATTTTTTGTTGCGATCTGCCCGATTGTTGAATCGTCCTTTGAAAATCCGCGCTTGCGGTAAGTATCCTTAAATTGATTCCGCCCTTTACACTAAATCTTCGCTTTTTTGTATAAGCGGACTAGGTTATAAGCCACATGACTTTTTCACTTGTTCAAATTAAAAAATCCTTACCTCAAATCTCTCCACGTACCCTTTACCTGATTAATTTAAGGATAATCGCAACGTTTCTATCCGACTAATATCTACGTTGAACTTCCATAGACTCCATCTTCGACTGGTATAGCGCGTTTCTCTAGATGAATTTCGTATACGAAATTTGCGGGATATTAATATGCAAAATTAAGTGACACAATCATATAAGTGAAATTTATATATCGAAAAAAGTACTTTACAGGAGTAGTTGCAATTTTTTTGTCCAGTCAAAAAAAGAATTCCCTCCCGAAAAACATTATCTGAAATACTTGCAATCCATAACGATTAAATTTGCTGTTTTAAATACCGTTCCATATTATGTAACTAAGCAGCTTGTAACCACTTCTAATCCCTGAAGTAAAAAGGTGACAAAACAGAGTACCATTTATGATACCAATATTATTTTGACATTCAGAGCAAGATGTTATGCCTCGAGGGAGAAAGGCGAGAAGTAATTTCATAAGATCAACAAAACCAAATACACGTTCCATATTTTGAAACATCCATTTTAGATAAATCGACATTAAATAAATGAAATAATATAGGCGTTCAATTTTGTTGATTCCCGGAAAAGTATTTTTTCACTCTTTTTTAGCACTAGAGGCCGGTTAGTCATGCCAAATGATACGAAATCATCTTGCAGTCAAGCAGGAAATATTTGGGCAATACCGACCCTTGGCCTACCAATTATGGCGCAGTCCATAATTGTAGCTGTTTTTGCATCCAATTATGGAATCTAATTATGGATTCATTTTGGTGTGGACAAAAAGATAAACTGCCAAATTATAATGTACTGTGATACTGTTTCGAGAACCATAAAGGATTTCAATTAAGGTTCGAATTACTGTCATTTTTTTCGATTCTCGCAAGATGTTCCACTCACGGGTATGCCTTGTCGGCGCAGCTGTAGTGACCACCGGTCGATGCACAACCCCGCCAGATGGTCGCCTCGTCCGGACTGCTGCTGTCCTCACGGTCGTCGTCGTCCTCATCGTCGTGGTAGTCGCAACAACAGCCGGTGGGCTTGTAAAATTTCCCCTACCCAAAGCCCCAGACGCTGAGTCCTCCGTATTACTATTCCCCGAGGGATTGGGCGAGATACACATGTCGTTGTCGAGCGGGAAACGCGCACAGCTCAGTTGCTGCGGCCACGCAAAACCATGCTTCACCATGACCCCCTCACAGCCGCGTTTGACGGACTCGCACAGCGACCGACACGGGAGGATCAGTGGACCCGGTCCGACCATCATCAAGGCCTGATCCGCCATTTCCGCCATGTCCAACACAGCACTGTTGGATTGGGATGACGCTTGAGGCTGCTGCGGTGGCTGTTGCATCGGACAAATCGGCGCGAAAAGAGAGCATAAAAAGAGGCGCGTATGCTGGTGGCACTTAATGTTGGCCAACGGCATCCACGTCTGCGACTGCTCGTTGGCCTCGCGGACCGTCTCGTGATCCATGAGGTTGGGGATGAGCATCTGCGTGTAGCCGATCCCCTGGCACAGACTCATGTTCTGCGGAATGTCCACGCACTTTTGCGGGCTTCCGACTGCCGGATGATGTTGACTCATCCCCGGTAGTAAGGCCGAATTAAAAGCCTCATCAGCTTGGAAATACTCGGACTGACTGATTTCCGCGAAAAAGTCCCGTTTTGCCGGGGTTTGGCGGTGTTTTTTGGCGGAAATGTTTGTAGAAAAATGGCAGAGTACCAGGCAAATTATCGCGCATGGAAAGGTGCGGCGAATCATGGTGAAAAAAGGGATTTATCACAGATGATGCCGGAAGAAAAGTTGTAGAGAAATGTCGGATTCTTGTTGGTGTAGAATAATGTGTCGGAGTCGCGGAGGAAATAAATGTAGAAAATTGTGCCCGTATTTACCGAGCGTGAAATGAGTTTCACCAAGTTCAGTTGTTGGAGTGGGGATGGAGGATGGAGAGATTTATGCAAACGAGAGAGGGAGGGAAATGCCTAATTTGTCAGTGGTGCTCGCGGGGCCATATGAGTCGTATGATGATGGACTCTATCAAGGAGCAATCATCCGGTCGAAATCACAGCTTTGCGCTAGCCTCTTCTGTTATGAGTCTGGGGATTGAAAGTGTGGAGAGATGAAGCCAGAGAGAGTGAAAGTGAAGGGCCGGGAGACTTCATGAAAGACACATCGTTATTCATCATTCGTCGTCGATAAGCAGGAGGAGGTGGAGGGGGAGTGACAGCGCGGAGTCACGCTGTGGCTGAGAAGGGGGCGGAAGGGGGGCCTCTTTTCCTTGTGTCTGAGGCTTGAGCTCCTGTACAAACTTTCATGAGGAGTGAGTGCCGTGGAAACATATTGCGCTGATTGAGTGTTGTGCTTCCGTCTGTGTCTGTCTAGGGCACGTGTAGC
>LRSR01004241.1:0-19632 GCA_001579985.1 Hypsibius dujardini
CCGTGACGTGACGGAAGACCCAAATTTGAATCCCAAGCCAACACGCCCTTTCATCCGACCTACAACGACGCCACGCACCACAACGACCACGACGACCACCGAAGAACCAACAACCACGGAGACAACGACCGAGGAACCCACAACAACAACCGAAGAACCCACAACAACAACGGAAGAGCCAACCACGACAACTACGACCACACGAAAAACGACTACAACTCCACGCACGACGCAAACAACCCGGCGAACTACGACGCGAACAACCCCAAGAACGACAACCTCCACAACGACCACAACTTCAACCACCACGACAGAAGAACCCACCACTGTCGACCCGTTCGCACAGGAAACCGACACAACCTTTTCTTCGACTTTCGCTGAGGACACGACCATTACAAGCCTCCCCGCAGGCTTCTTCCCCGAACAAGTCTCATCGACGGAATCGGTTCCTCTAAGAATCACATTCCTCCCAATTATTCCACCGACCAGGGCGACCGTTCCGTACAGACAGCCCGTCCAGGAACCGCCCAGAACGACGACAACAACAACAACGACACCATATACCATTCCTCCGGAAGTAGAAACAACCACCACCGAACCAATCCATGACCAGCCAACTACAAGAATCGTATTTTTACCCATCACTCCACCAAATCGGGATGCTGTAATGCAGACACCGTTCTTTCCGTTACCGATACCGACGATCGCAACGTACGACCCGGATGCCACGACTCGTGGACTTTACATCTGGCAGCCCGTTGCGCAACCGACTGTCCCACCCGTCGCGCCGTCAATTACAGGTATAACAGCGTTGAGTGCTACTTTTTGTGCCCCACAATATTCTAGCAAAAAGATATCCCTGTTCTCCTTTCGCTCCAATCCTCAAGGAAAACATAGTGCCAAGTTATTTATCAAACACATCTTGATGTAGCAACGGTGCCTGGAACAGTATATTTTTTGGGGAAAATTATTAATTAATACAAACTACTAACAGTTTTTCACTCTTCACTAAAATTATCAAGACGACAAAAGTGGGAGCGTAAACTTGCGTTTTATTTAGCATAGAAGGAAGAGATTTTCATACGATTCCGCAATTTCATCGGACACTACCTCCGAAGTCATTTAAATTTCTAAATAAACTAATGTTTAATAAAGGTTTCCTGGCACTACACAAGGCGTAGATCTCATTTTTATTCCGTCAAATTCCTACCAGTTTGTGATCAGCTGTTTTTCTGTTCCCTCACAATCAGGGCGCGCTTAGGGTCCTGATCAGTCGGAACCAGGGCCCCTCATTGTAGGGCCAGGGTTTGGACAAAAGGGCAAATGCAGTTTTTCCACAATTGCACCCAAATGTTCCTGGTTATTTTGAAACTTGTGGGGAGGGTAAGGTCAAATTTCCAAAATCCCCTGGGGTTTTAAAACATTTTCGAAAACCTCCGTTTGTTACTCAAATTTTGGACTATCTTTGAATGTTTCGAACGCGTAATTGCGCGCGCGTGGCAGAGCTCCAGTGCATAGTTCATTCATTAGTCTGCTTGTCTTGCAGAATGGTGGTTGAGACAGCTCAGCTCAGATCAGGGAAGGTGCTTCTGTTTTCGTCAAAAAAGTTCTCCCCACTCCCCCTAACGAGAATGTATTTTGGAACACAATAAACCTCAAATTTGATTGAAAAACTGGTTTAGATTCTGAACATATTCTGAAATCTATGGAGGTCCCAAATTTTGGGTTCAATTATGAAAAAATTTACTGTGCCGCTTTACCCTGCCCCTAGCCCTATCACGAGGGTGTTCTGGTGCCGATTTGTAAAGTTCATAACGAGCCCTGATTACGATTTCTTCCGTGTTCCGTTCCTCAAAGGTAACAAACCGATATGAGATAAGACTTGACAACTACTCCATTTTCTAGAGCCATTAGGCCAGCTCCCAGCTCCGTCGACCACGAGAATACCCTACCGCGACCCGACCGCGTATAACCCGTTTAATAATATCAATAACAACAACAACAACAACAACGGTGAAGGAATTACGACCACCAGGATTTATCCGTATCAAACGCAAAGTCCGATTCGAAATAACGGTGACTCCAACTCCGTGTCTTTATGGGGCAATTTTGGCGGGAACGGGCTACGGACAGACGGATCCATGCAGCGTCCAGACAGTCCGTCGTACAGTCAGAGCGACGGACGTTTCAATCCTGAACGGCCGAGTCCGCCACTTTGGACTCCGAGCTACTTCAACGGTGCTCCGACCACCCAACCGGCCGGGTACCCTGTTCTGAGCGGTATTAACGGATACTCGTCAGCTGTGATCAACGGGAACCCTATAACGGTCGCTAAGGGAAGCCCTATCGTCGGGTACCCTGACGTCATTCACGGATACCCCACGATCAACAATGGGTACGCCAATGGTAATACCAACGGGAACCCTGCTATGGGTATGGGAAACAACGGATACCCCATTGTTAATAACGGTGTCTACAACTACAACGTCGGAGTGCCGGCTAATTCGCCGCCCGCCCCTTGGGTCGACACACTTCGCAGTCCCACGGGTTTGGTCGGTCCGGATGCGGGTCTGACAGCGAACCTCCCGGCGGGTTCAGTGGTGATTGTCGGACGACCCAACAGCAACGAGCCACCGTCGGTGGACTATCAGGGAATGATGGATACGGATTCGCCGAGCTTTGATCTTGGCTTCGGGCCTGACCAGAGTGAGATGACTCCGGCGACGGAGATTCATGGTGAGGAGTGATACAAACAAAAACGCATTTTTTGTAGCCTCGGTTTAGTAGTTGAACAATTTGAGAATTTTTGTAACTATCTATTCTAAAATCTTAAATCAAAATATCAGTATCCTCAGTCACTGACAATACTACCTGAAAACTAAACAATATACTTCGTACCGCTCACAGTTTGTCCGGACATCTCTCATTGACTCTTTGACGTGTAAAGGAACCGGTTTTTACCGGCAGATCATACTGTACTTGAAAAACTAACATTTAGAAGTTAAAGCTTAAATTAAATGCCATTATGACTGACTTAGTGTTGTTCAGATTAATTTAAAGTATGATTTAAAATGTCACACACAAGCATTTTATTTTAAATCAATTTTATTTTATACTAGTTTGAAACCAGTTTTGTATAAGGATTAATTTTTAATTTAATTTAAAACTTTTCACTGGAATAGACAGTAAACTCATGTTTCAGCTTAAATGTATTAGAGTTTTGCTATGCAATGTTCATTGATGATGAATTAAATTATTGTAGCGGCTAGTTTCAATCATTCAACCGTAGATACTGGTTCATGTATTGCCTCGAAACTGTATCATTATATTAAGCCAGTCTTGTGAATTTTTAAAGTTAAAATATCACAAAAAAGTATGTAAAACATGACGCAAAGAAAAAGGGAAATGATTTAGTAATTTATGTAAAAATTGTTGTAATTAATTTAAAAGATTTAAATTAACCAGCCATTGCATTTCAAAAAAGTTTAAATTTAATTTCAATGTATTTTTCTAAAACAAATTTTGATTCAGACAACACTAGACGGACTGATTTTTCAACAGCAAATACCAAAGCCAGCCGACTTGTTTAAATACGTAATGAAACCACATGCCAAACGTTTTGATAACTAATTTCATTGTCTGAGAAAAAGCTTGACCTCGCGCTGTAGATTTTTTACCAACAGCATTCCGCCTTTTTTCTACATAAAATTTATCAATTCAAAATAAAGACAATGAGAAAACTGCCAATTAGCATTTGGGTATTTAGTTTATTATTCTAACTAGCCACTTTTTATTTTAATTCAGAGTTGCTCGAACAAAATTATTAACTTTGAGCCCTGCAATTTTAGGGGTTGATGAGGATTTGTTTTTGGCACCGACATGGCAGTTAAGTCCGACGGCGACATCGACGGACCACCCTCCGACGGAACGGCTGTTGACCGTAACCATAGAACCCTTAGACGCCAGTAAAAATACCGAAAGCCCTCTTATCATTGTGACTACCAGTGGAAACGGGTCCGTGGCCGACCTGAGCGGACCGATTAGTTTGGTCTCGTTGTCCGCACACGGGCCCAACCTGACGGCCAATTTCTTCGGCGTCCCTGTCAAGTTTGGCGTACCTCCGAGTGCGGTGTCGCGATTAAACAGCCCCGTGGAGACGCTCCTGAACGGCGGGAACCCAGTGGCTAGAAGGGTCTTGGTTGCACTGGAACAAGTGTGGAGTATAATGGGGCAAATTGTCGGCAACAGTAGTTCCGGCACAACAAGAAAAACAACAACGCCGCAGTTTGTTGTGAAAGCTGACGCCGCAACAATGTAACGAAAAGCACGCGGGCGTTGGGCAATATTTTTTTAAGTTTGCTCTGTATGGCATAACTTTGTGATCTCTTGCTGCTGCTTGGTGTGTGTGTGTGCATGTGTGTGTGTGTATGTGTAAGAAAAGACGACATGCAAAATAGCGAGGGTATTTTTTGTGGGGCTCTTGTTGCCTACATGGACCTTCTGACCTACTCAATAAAGTATTATGTTGTATTGTATTGTATTGTATTGTAGTTCCTTCAGAATCGGTATCTTATAGCTTGTACTCGTATAGCATGGAGGAAGTTCGTTAAATGATTCACTTTATTTCGTAACAAATACGATAGGTGGCAAATTCTTAAAAACATGGAGACTATAGGATTTCGTCATGACAGTTACTGGCATGACTGCAACCCTGCTCTAATTTGCGACTTGCGAGGATTGCACTTATCAGTGAAAAGACGGGTGGACCGTGGCAAGGTCCGCACTAGCTCATTTTAACCTGAAAGTAAATATCCTCATCATTAAAGCAGCTTGCCGTGAAATGTCACAACAATCGCGTGTGTAAACGTTTTGTGGTGCACGGATAGTTTCCAGAGACTTAACTAAAAAGCCGTAAAAATTAGTTTTTTTAAGTTCCCCTAAAAACTAACATTAAAAAATAATTTGAGCCGCTTCATGCCAAATGGTTGTATATGACAACAACGGGACCGGAAAGTTTGAAAAAGATTAAGTAGCCGGACAGGCTGGCCGGCGATTCAAGTAGGAGATGGCATGCGAACATGGACAGTCCATTGGAAGAGATAAACAACCAAACCGGTTGGTGAGCGTACAGCAGGGAAGATTTATGTTCCATACGGAAGTTTTGCAGCCGGTCCGGAAAGACGACTATCAGTCCGGAAAGTTCCGCATCGACCTACCACCTACCGGCTGAACAGACCAGGACGTTCACCTTCGCGACAGACCGTCAATGCAACCTTTCGATCTGTTCGTCAGTATTTAGGCTGACCGCAAACCGCTTGAAAGTCTAGCCGTACACCCTTCGGACGGAGCATGAACTTTCGAGCCAGTCTGACCATCGTCTGAATTCCGGACTGGTCGTTCAACTTTCGGTCAAACGACGATCCGATAGTGAACCGTCCTGGCAAGCCATTATATTATATATTGGTACCTGTTGCGTCTACAGTTGAATATGCGAAAGGACTCGCCCCTTTTGAATTCTACAAGCGGCATTTTAAGGGGACATCCCTGCAAATGACGAGCCTTTTCAGTGCTGACCCTCGAAAAAAAGGTGCTCCTCAAAATACGATTGCACTCGTACCCCAGCGCCAAACTTTCTGACCAGACTACGTGAGAAAGCATGTTCTAATCCGATCTTGTTCAGAACTGGCCCAGAATGCCTCAGAGCGGGTAAGAATTGGCGAGGAAGCTCCTCGCGATATTTTTCCGAATTCCTAGCCAGCAATAAAGTGAGAATTTGGTGAGAATCACTTGAGGCGCCCGCGAGAAAAATCTCGTTGAACTTGTGCCAGACCTGCAAGAGGACTTTCTGGCCGGAAATGCACTTGATATTCCTGTCGAGATTGTTCGCCCGAAGTTTCCCAAAACAATGGGCGGATTTTGAGGACAAATTTTCCCGCAAGAAAGCTCATGCTGATTTCGCTCAGCTTAATTTTCCCGAGCATCGCTCGAGTCCGTACCGTGTGAACTTTTTCGAGTCTTGCTTTGCTGCTGTTGCTTCATTGTAGCGAATGGCACTATGGAACGGAAGTAGGTCGAATCATTTTAATCAGCTCGAAATTGCATTACGACGGCAAGGCATAATATACATAGAACACAGTGCGGAGTAGAAGGTTGTAGCGACCATAGATGTGAAAATTATCTAAAACCGATGAGGTCCCCCGTTTAGCATTCTACGACGCCGACGTCGAACCGTCAGCACAACCAGTACCGCCAGCAACGCCCCAAAAGCCAGCAAAAGCGAGCCCAAAGTCCCGATGACCGGGATAAAATACCACGGCATATCCTCTCTGTGCGGAATATTCGACACGGTGTACATCTCCTCCGCTGAGTCCTCCTCCTCAAATGTCCGATTCTGTCGGACCACGACGTAATCCACTAAGACCTGCCGCACCTGAAAATCCCTTGTCCCGTCCGCCTGAGTTTCACAGAAGGCCCCGCCCACCACGATATTCATGACAATCTGCAGGGGGATGTGTGGGATCTTGACGGGATCGGTGATCCAGTACACCTTATGCTCGTCAATGTACCACTCCATGCTCGTATTGGTCCACACCATCTTGAACTTGTGGAAGGCCAAGGGTTTTTTCGACAGATAAATATTCGAATAAATTCCCACGTCAAATTCTACTTGCTGATCGTCGTTTAAGGAGTGAAAAAGTCGTTGGGAGTTAATGCCGCCGTTGTCAATGAAGGCCGCTGACGGGGGTGCGAATTCCAAGGGGAGCTCCACGGTGGACGGACGGTTCAGCCATAGTCCGGTGTAAAAGTCCGGCCCACCGGGCAGCTTGGCACGCCATTCCACCTCGCCGTAGAGGAACTCGAACTTTCCGTTGGAATCCACTCGTGAGGAGGTGTAGTTGCAGCCCTAATTGGAAAAGACTCAAGTTAGTGCATTACACTTTTCAATTAAATTAGAAACGAAAATTTCACTATTGGTTTTAAGTGGATGCTATTTACATTTAAAAATAAAGCTTTTTTAGTTTTGTGACAAAATTATTGCAGAATATGTTTATTCAATTTATTTTCGACTCAAATTATCGACAAAAAAATTACGTTGCAGTGTGCAAACGCGCCATTTATGCCATCTCCAAACTCGCGCGGCTTCTTTTTGACTTCTATCTCGTAGATTATTTTTCATAATAGGCCGTTTAGTTTGGTGTTCAGATTTCGGTCAATATCAGTCACCTAACATTGCTTTTTGGACTTAATATTTTTTGTCGCTAGTACTGATTGCTTTAGGTTACTTATTTTGAGACACTAACAAAGCTAACACTAAACCTGTTACATCCAGTTAAGTTGGACCACTTATCTTCACAATTTATCCAGACATGTCAATCCAAACATGGTCTCAATTTACATGTCCAGAATCGGGGTAGCTTTCAGTTTTATTCCAATAATAAAAATCTAAAATAACAACAAAATGTTTTTGTAAAGCTATTTGCACAATGAGAACCTCTTCAAAACTCCAGAAAACAAACTAACCCAACTCAACTTCAGCTTTTGTAAATCTTTTAATTTTTACTTTGTAGCTCGCTACTTTACAGATTTGTAATTCGTCGTAACTAATAACGCTTAATCTAAAGCGTAATACACATTAAGATACATTTTACAAAATTTTTCAAGCTTTCATTTGTTCGTACCTGGTGGTATTCTTGCTCGCAATGCAGGATGAGGTACTCGTTCTTCACCCCGACGTTCTCCTCCATGTAGTAGCTCACCTCAGCTTGAGAGGCGGTATGACGGTCCGCGACGGTCCACTTGGAGTCATTGAGGTAGTCATCGGTGTTAAAGTCATCGCGAAAGATCTCCACCAGCCGGGTGACGGTTTCATCCGCATTGGTCGTGCTGACGCGGATCGCAAACACCGTTGCGAATATGCAAAGTACGGTGGTTGCTTGCCGGGATTTCATTTTCGGCAATTGTTTTCATTCAACCTACCGTGCAGTATAAGTGCGCTCACTTTCGATCGAACCGCAAACTGGAGGCGACAGAACAGTGCTACTCGTAAGAAGTTGGAGATGGTTCGTTCTGATACGGTCTGCTTCGCACCGCAAGTTCCGTTCTCTTATCGGGCACGATAAACTTGACGAACCAACGTTAACAGACAAAAAGAGCTTAGCCGCTATAAACTTTGCCCTTTCGTGGTATTGCGTTTTCGTGTCAACGCCTCGGCTTCTATGTATAGAACTGTTTTCCTTTCTAGTGCAGCCAAACTCGTCCTTGAATTGGGAAGGGAAATGTTCGAAAATCTGCACAATTAACAAGAAAACAATAACACGAAAAGAGAGAACAAATAATGTTGCACACAAGGGAACAATCAAAAAAGAAAACAATCAAGGAACAGAACCAGGGAACATATGGCAGTGCCGGAAAATAAATGCGAAGGACAGAACGAGGAACAACTGAACATGGGACAGGAAACGAATGAAAGGAAAGAATAACAAGGTGAAGAACAGGGGGAGGGAGACGGAAAATACTAAAAACTTAAGGTTGCTCACAGTTCGATTGATTTATTTAGCGGATAGCACATACAACATACTACACGACAAATTGTGAAAAGAATACATTTTTTGGAGAACTAGGAATTTCTCAATTATTTCTATTCAAGAGATGCTCTACTAATCGTGTTCACTAATCACGCTGATCCTCCGTGAATCTCTCGGAAGGACCCGATCATGCTGTCGGCACATCCAGAAAACCACTCCACCCACCAGTATCACAACAAACAGTGCACCAGCCAGCAGACCGATCGTTAAGCCCACATAACGCGGTACGTGGCCAGTATGCGTCGGACTGACCGTGCTGTTCTGCCGCACTACCACAAAGTCAATCGCCATCTGGACTTCTTGCTTTGCTCCATCCGTGGCCGGCTGTTTTAGAGCGAATACTCCACCCACTGCCACATTCATCACCAGCTGTAATGGCACCTGCGGAACCTTCTCGGGCTCGTCCACCCAAAACGCCTTGTGGTCATCCACGTACCACTCCACCAAATCGCTGGTCCACCTTATTCTGTAATACCAGGCAATAGTAAGAGACTTAATTTATCCGGGAATTAATATTTAATTATTGAAGTTAGTAACTACATGCCTAAAATTGCAAAAAAATATGAACCTTGAGGTGCTAATTAACTAAAGTTATAACAACAGTACATACATTCTACGGCAGCTTGGATTAATGTGAGGAAATATTGGTAAGGCGTGAATTTTAATTACTAATCCTCAAATTAAGAAGAGACTTATAGAAACCACAGTAAAATTCATTAAACTTTGAACAAATTTTACTCTATTTAAATTAGGCCGGATATTTACGAGTTTTTGCACGAATTTTTCTGACCAGAGTTGATTTACAATGTCCAAGAATCTATTTGCTTTATATTTTTTCAGTAGTACTATTTTCATATTTTTATATATATATTGTCGGTGTGGTCCTAAGAACTCGTTTTTGGAAAAAAATGTTAATTGGGACAACACTAGAAAATTCCATCCATTTCCTGTGATTTTCCCTGTAAAAAATGCCCTTTTTTGAAATACTTTTATCCCACATATTTTGACGCTATTTCAACTCAAACTGAAACTGAAATTGGTTGACATTAGTTGAATTTTTTTGGAAGTCAGGGGGCGGAGTTATTACTCAATAACGAAACGGGCTGCTAATTATTGAGTGCACTTACAGGAACTGGTTATAACTGCCCCCTCCCCCACCGATATCAAAAAAAGCTGATGCCAATCAATTTCATATTGAAATTTGATTGAGATAGCGTCAAAACATGTTTGCTCAAATTCTTTCTGAAACATGGCCATTCCTACAGCGTTTTTGCAGTGAAGATCAAAGGAAATCGAATCTTTTCTCAACTTTAAAATTATGCCACAAAACAGTTCTTGTGCCACACCGACACGCATCTTCAGGGTTCTTCCTTTTTCTGGGTGAAAGGTTTGACAATATTCGTCGTGCGAAAACGCGTGCCCCCAGAAAACACACGTTAACACCCGTGCCATTATATTCAACTTATGTATAAATATTTTAAACTAGATTTCATTTAATTGCTAGAACTACCAACTAAACAATTCAATCATAGATTCTATGTGATTATTTCCTCAAATTACAACAGCCAAAATAATTCATTATTTAAAAAAGCTAAAACAGCTTTAGCTTAATCCCCTTTAATTTCGTAGCTTGCTCATTCCGTTAGCCTCACCTGTACTTATGGTACTCCGGTCCCTGACTGATCAGGAAAATATTTGAATATACCCCAGTGGCGATATCAATAGTTTTATCCGCTTTTCCCATATCGTAGAATGCTCGCAAGGTCGTATGACCGGTGTAGTCGATGAAAGTGGCCGCTGGCGGAGCATAATCAGCGATTATATTATTCGTCGACTCCTGCGCGATCCATAATCCCGCCCAAAAACCCTCCGCCCCGGATATTTTCGCTCGCCACTCAATCTCCCCGTAGAGGAAGCTGAAATTGCCCGCCGTTTCTACACGCGCCGCGGTGTAGTTGGTATTACCGAACTTCTCCCGTCGCGCTCTAAGAATAAGGGAACCGTTCTTGACGCAGACGTTCTCGGTTTGGTAGTATCCCAATTCGCGGGTCGTTAAGGTGTCGCGATCGGTGATGGTCCATTTGGACTCGGGAAGGGCCGCTTCCACGTCAAAGTCGTCGCGGAAGATCTCGACGAGTTCCTTCTTCTCAACCGCTGCAAAGACCCTCGGAAGGATTGCAAGGCTGACGGATGCGCAAACGAGGAACAACACTGGCGTATTTTTTGAAGGCATTTTTGGGGTGTCTAGGATGTTGTGCGTGTGATCACAACACAGACCGTTGCAATGTGTCTGTATACCCGAGGTTGTTTTCGGACTTGTGATCGCGGGCGTGACTTGCTGATCGACAGGCTGATATCGATATACGGTACATACGGTCTGGGGTAATGGAAAAAGAATGGCGTACCAGTCGGCGCATTTTGTGGGTCGTGGAAGCTGTTGTAAGTGATCAAATGTTGAATGACTGTCGTATTTACTCTCTCGGCATGTCGTTCGATTGCTATCGCATACGGAACGCAGATGGCGCTCCGACATTTCGTGACCAGATAACTCGTCAACCGACTGGTACCTAGTTCTGAATTCCTATTGCGGTATATCTCGTGCCCAGGTTCCTCGAAATTGATAAATGCGGTACAGGAAAATCGCTAGACTTTTCATCAGAATTCAGAATTTCAAAACAATTTGACGCTCGGGCTGTTGTGTCCCTGCTTCCCGCTGTCGGAAATAGTACAGTAGCATGTCCCACTAACTCATGGGACTTCCCCGCGCTCTTGGCTAGTCAATCATTTGATACCCTGCTCAATCTCTTTAGTATCTGCCAGAGGATGCAGCTGGCCGATGGAAGTCCCTAAACACAGACGATCACAGACAGTCCCCACAGACGATTATAATGTTCATGTCTCGGCGAATACATATTAGCATTACTAAGTCTGTTTTTCTGTCTGTCTGATTGACTGACTATTTATCGTTATGCCTGTCTGTCTGTCTGTGTCTATCTCTGTCTCTGTCTGTCTGTCTCCTTGTCTGTCTGTCTGTCTGTCTGGTTATTTGTCTGTCTATCTGTTATAGTATCTGCCCACCTGCCTGATTCTCCTGACAGGTGCCAACTGACGCTAATGATATGTGTATCTGTATTGGAAACATGCCTGCACGGTAGAGTAGATTAACTTTATCCTTATGCGGTTAGTTGAAACCAGAGTTCACCCTTTTTTTTTATCGGGCTCCCATTGGGCCCATTTTTCCCCATTTCCCGATAATGGAAATGGATTCATGGGGATGGGAGCCGTTCGAAATGGAATGGGAATGGATGAGAATTTTCGGAAATGGGTGGAAATCGGGATTTTCGAAAATGGGTGGAGATGGGGATTTACGATTTTTTGGTTGAAAAAGAGAGGAATTCAGGAAATCAATCAATGGTCATCATGAAGAAAGAACACCATCTCAAATCGCCAAAGCGACCACGTGTCGCACCGTGTGAGAAAGTACAAGTTCTCGCTTATCCGAAAGCGGAAGGTCGTGGACATCGAGAAATACCCGGAAAGGGCAGCGGAACTGAGCGCCGAAGCTGAAATACAACTTTACTTGGACGACCCATCGAAACCGTCTGGAGGACATCATTGGAACCCGCTGGTCTATTGGAAGAAAAACGAGAGTCGTTTCAAACGGTTGGGAATGATGGCGCGGCAAGTGCTGTGTGCAACGGCAACCACGGCTGGAGTGGAACGAGTTTTTAGGCTGGCAGGGTTTCTGTTGAGTGACCGGCGCCTTCGAACGGGGGACGGTAATTTCGAGATGAGACTGTTCACGAAAGTTAACAGCTGGATTTTCGACTCGTTGGGAGAATTCACTTTAGATTAGTGCGGGCTTTTAGTTGCTCATTTTTCGGTTGTGTGTTTCCGTGCAGATTATGAACAGAGGTGTTTGCTACGACGGTAACGGGTTCGGGTAAAGCCGAATGGGAACGGAAAATGGGGTTTGTTTTCGGCCAAATGGGAAATGGGATAATTTTTGGAAAATGGGATGGGAATGGGTGGGCCCGGCCTGGCAGTGGAGTGGGAATGGATGGGAGCCGAAATCCCAAAATGGGTGAACTCTGGTTGAAACGTGAGCTCACGGCTTGTCAACTCTTAACGATCACGGGCAGAGTTACTCATCGTCGTTTTAGAATTGGTAGATCGTTTGCACAAGTCCTCCAAGGTGAATCCGTTTGAGTAGTCCAGGAACAGTATGGGCCCCCACCATTGCTAACATCCCTCCATGTAGACGGACCTGCCACAGCCAACACAGCACAACCGCGGCGGAAATAACGTTAGACTTTAAAAGTTTGGCATGAGTGAAAGTCTAACTCACTTGTTAAACTCCAATTCTTACTATACCTGATTCTGTTGGATTGAATTGAATGCGAAGGGGTGTTTAAAGAATAAAAAGTTTTAGTTAAATGGGCAAAGTGCCGCCAACCACCCGGGATGGATTGAAGAACAAGAGTATAAGGGCGAAGAACATGTAGCTTAAGATTGGGAACAAAGCTCAAAGAGACATTTTTTTAACTCAAGTTCGTTTGATTGGCTGATTCAGTCAACCTGATTGATCAACAAGAGTCAAGACATAAACAAACGAACTATTCGACGTAATTTATTTCTTGTCGCTCTCAATGTCATTGCATGGTCTTCCCTTCCCATCTCCCCTTCTATTATTGATGTTGCACAATGTCCCGTCGTGCCACACTTCCTCGTGCGCTCTCTTCCTCCACACCAGAGCCCATTAAAACCGCCATGCCGGCCGTGACGCCATCAATCGCTTCCACATCCGCATGGTCGCTCAGTTCCCCCTCAACTTGGCCGAAATGGCTGATCGCGCTGGTCATTGGAGTTCCGCTGACGGTCGGCGGGGCCTATTGGTACTATTCCCAGCAGAAGAAACGGCCCGTCGGAATGAAGCGGAGCATTCCGAGCGGTGGATCCAAAGCGCAGCATGGAAGACACCTCGGAGCGGGTGACTCAGCCGGTTCGACCCCCGTTTTCTCCCCGATGAAATTCCAGGAGCCGGTCAGTCCGCTTTCTTATTTGATGCTGCGCGGAAATGGCAATCTGTTTTTGTAGAAAACGCTGGTGGAAAAGATTGCGTACTTGAAGAATGAGGGAAACAAGCTATTTCGGGATAAGCGGTGAGTCGGCAGCAGTTGATTGATCACTTGGGTGGAAATGATGATTTTGTGGCTGTATTTGCGATCGATTGGTTGATTGTCTGTTCCTGTTTCATTTTCGTCAACTTATTTCTGGTTGTTTAAATGATGAGAAGTATATAAAATATTCAAATTAATTTACAATTCAAATTGTAATTTGAAAATATGAACGATTTTTTTGTCATTATTGTTATTAAAGTATCCGTGAAGGCGTGAACACTAATAAAACAATCCTTTGATTATTGTTTCTTTTCATTCCCTTCTTTGGGTCCTTTTGAAAATTTGATCGATTGATTAATTGGCAATGTGCGAGTGCGAGTTTTCCCCTGGGACGTTTTATCTCCAACGTGTGTATGCAGTTTTTGGGAAACACCTTAAAATGAATTGTTTGCTCCAGATACATGGATGCGAAAAAGTCCTACACGGAAGCGATCGAGTTGGCAATGCAGAGCAACTACAAAGACCTCGATCTCGCGCAAAATCTCCAGAATCGAGCTGCCTGCAATGAACAACTGGTATGGTATTGAGATCCTGGCATTCAAATAAAGCGCTATAGTATATGCGAAACTTTGGCACTCTTTTTTCACCTGTTCCAGAAACACTTCGAGGAAGTGGTTGCAGATTGCTCGGCTGCCATCGGGGTAAGGCTGCTCATTGCGTAACAGTACCGAGTGCAGAGCCGTTTGCTTTTAATTTCTATTTTTGTTCCATGGTGAAGTTGTGAAATTTTGCAGATTGACAAGGGATATGCCAAAGCGTATGCGAGGAGAAGTCGCGCACTGGGACGAGCGGGGAAACTCCACGAAGCCGTTTACGGTAACCTGTGGATTGCTTTTCGCCTGTTTGTCTGCCTGATTTCCTGTCGGCTTATTTGTCCGCCTGTTTGTATATCTTTCTGTCTTTTTATCTGTCTGGATGGGTTGCCGAACTATCTACCTGTCTCGTCTGTCTGTCTGTCTGTCTGTTTGTCTGCCCTTCTGTCTGTCTGCGTGTCTGTTTGTTTGTATGTATGTCTGTCTGACTGACTGCCTGCCTGCCTGCCTGCCTGCCTGCCTTTCTGGCGGTCTGTCGTTCTGTCTGTTTGTCTCTCTGTCTGGGTATCTTTGTGTCTGTCTGTCTGCCTGTCTATCTGTCTGTCTGTCGGATTGCCTAGACTTCCTTTGCGGCCATCTGTCTCTCTGGTTCCTGTCGTTCATTCGTCTATCAGCTATCTACGTTGACCGGCCATCTCACCTATACAGACTTGGTGGCGGCTTCGATTCTAACCAGTTTCCAGAACGACGACTATCGCCAACGATCTGAGAAGCTGCTCAACGATCTGGCCAAAAAGATTTCACATGATGTCATGAAAGTGAGTGCTCCTCATCAGGTTGCCTAAAGAGTCGCCAGAAAAGTACCACTCTGGGTACGGTATCTTATCTGGAAGTGTTTCCTTCGGCAGGAACGGAAGGCAGGAAATCACCGTCCGAAACTGAGCCGAACTTTTGTGCACCAATTCAACCACGGCTTCACTCAGGATCCCCTCAAGGCCGAGCTCGAGAAAATCGACCAGTCGCAGGACGAAACAGATTTATCTCGGTACATTATTCCTAAAAATCATTTAAAAAATGTATATATAAAATATTATCGAAATTTAGATTATAAATAGGAAATCGTTTTAGTGATTGTCCTAAATAAATTAGGTCGCTATAACATCGCCAAACAGCAACTTTTTAATTCTTTTTAGGATACAGTTAGCGTTAGTGTCGTTGGACAAGGGCAACTACGACCGGGTGATAGGCCTGTGCACGGAAACCCTGGACACCTGCCCAGCTGATCAGCGGACCATTCCACGTTTACTGCGCGGCACCATGCACTTTTTGTACGGCAACACGACCGAGGCGAAGACTGACTTGATCTACGTCGCACAATCCGACCACGCGACTTTAAAAGTATTGAGGGGATTAAAGAGTTCTCCTTGAGGTGTTGTACTGTTGTGAGACATGCCGTGTCTTCTCGCAGGAGAAATCGAATGCCCGTATCAAACTGGCATGTCTGCTGCTGCAAGACCAAGTGATGCCGGACGAGGTACTGTCTCGCCTGAATGATGCAGCAGAACTGGATCCTTCCAATCCGGATATCTTCTTCCACAAAGCTCAGGTACGAAAACGGTAGGCGAGTGCCGGAGATACACTCACAATCACACTTTCAGTAAGCCTGAATGTTAGACAGGCTGTGAACAGCCAGATGGGCACAAAAAGACTGATGGACAGACAGACAAACAGACAGACAGACAGACAGACAAACAGACAGACAGACAGACAGACAGACAGTTGAATGGATGGATATGCATCTGTACCGATAAGGACGCCTTGGTGCTTATTTTTCCGCAGTGTTACATGCTATTCAACCAGTTCGAGGAATGTCTGAAAGATTTCTGCAAGTGCCGAGAGCTTCAGGGCAACAATAACTCGACTTGCACCTTTCACATTGCCCACATTGAATTTCGCATCCGGATGAGCCAGAATCCATCCGATATGCGCCCGTTCGCCACACTGGAAGAGCAAATTTCTACGCTCGGCTCATCTGAAGCATTCGTTCTGCTTGGTCAGGTACGAACAGTCTATCTGCTCCCATTTGTTTCCCAGATCATTATGGATTTGCTTTAAGCCAGGGTATCCTTCATTTTAGCTGTATCTGGAGATGAAAGATTTCGAGAAAGCAGAAATATTCTACAAGCGCGCTCTTCTCCCCAACGACGATTCCCACAATGCCGTTGTCTTCACTCAGCAAGCGTACGTACATTTATCTGTTATCCTTGCTTGTGAAGTCTGCTGGGCTGTTTATGTACTTACCTTTTCATCTTTTTCTCTGTCTGTACGTCTGCCTGTCTGTCTTTTTCTCTCCTTCGGTTTGTCTGTCTGTGTGACTGTATGTCAGTCTGTATGTACCTTGACTACCTAACTAACTGACTTTCTCTGACTGTCTGCCTATCATTGGGCCTGAAAATCTGACGGCATGTCTCGTCCGGTTTGTGTTTTTCAGTTTGTCTATCTGCTTGCCTGCCTGCCTGCCTGCCTGCCTGCCTGCCTGCCTGCTTGCCTGTCCATCTGGCTGTTTGTTAAACTAGGTTGGCAATTAATTTGCCTGTCTGTTTGCTTAAACACCTTTTACCTGTTTGCCTTTCTGTCTTCTTTCTGTCTCGTTGCCCCTGATTGTTCAGCTCACTATCTGCCCGTCATTGATTTAATCCCGTTGCCTGCATTCATCTCCAAATGTCAACTGACTATTCTTGCCTAACAGCATGCTGGAGATGATGTGGCACGAGAACAAGGATGTCGCACAGACACTCCTAGCGAAGGCCCTCCTTGCCGACCCGAACTACAGCCCCGCCGTCGAGCTGATCATGGACCTGGAACTTCAAGCGTAAGAACGAAGCGAGAGCACCCCTTTTCGATTAGTTTCTGTTAGATAAATTGGTTTGTCTGCCAACTGAAACGTTTTTTTGCCGTTCCATGCCCCAGCGGGAACATGGAAGCGGCAAAGGAGCACTACCAGCGCTGCCTGGACCTGGCCAAGTCGGAAGCGGAACTTGTGAGCGTGGTGCAGGCCTATCAGATCGGCGAGGCCGGCCACGCCGTGTACGCCAATCTGGGCATTGAGGATCAGAGTCCCCTTCGTAACCCGTAGGATCTGATTCGAGTCTGCTGCAGACTCTGAGGACGCACCAAAGCCTGATTGCGTCTTTTTGTGGGTTCGGCCGGTTGGTTGGTTGTATGTGTGTGTGCCTTGACGCAATTCGCTGACACTTTATGATTTTCCCCCACTTTATGTGGCTTTTTTTCATGTGGGGCTTTTTTTCTTCTACTCTTGCCCGGTTGGGTTGAATGCGAGAGTTTTGAATAGTGGTGGTCCTTGTATTGGTACTGCACGGTATGTAATGTACCGTAGAGTGTGACCTACAGAGGTTGATGGTCTTTGGCCTGTATTCGGTAATCACCTCTTCCCATGTTGGGCCTATTTTTTGTGTGCGTGCTAGTTTTTTAGCGTAACTACTTGACAAGTGAGGGTAAACTGGGAAGGTGCTTTTGACGGAGCTCGGATAGTTCATTGAGAGTTGAGACCTATGCTTGGAATGGGATGTGGTCTTTTGGTCTTTTTTTCCATGACGTTTTTCGCCGAAAGGTACTTTTTTATATTAAGCGCTCGAATTTCGGATATGAAGAATGAAAGTAAATTAAGGACGTCAACGTTCTGATTTAAATATGCATATGGCTGCGAGTGCTTATGTGTAGGCGACAGCCCGGGCTGTCTGTATTTATTCATTCTGATCCGCATTTTCATTGCTAGTACCTGAGGGAGTTAGAATTGTCTTTGTTCCGGTGATGAAAACATGTCATGAATTTGTAATTCCGACAATTGTAATCACCTAGAAAAATTCAGTAGAGAATTGGTCAAATGTGCAGGATGGTTCCTTCATGGTCCCGGTAATTGACTGGTAGTCGCAATCGCACGTTGACGGAGTTTGTGAAAAGGAGAGGTTACCAACAAACGAACGAGTGGTTTGTGATGATTTCATTTTTAAGCTACCGTGTTCTGCTATTTGTTTTTTTGTTTGTTAGACTGTCTACCTGCCCATCTGCCTGCCTGTCTGTCTGTCTGACCGTCCGTCTGTCTGTCTGTCTGCCTGTCTGTCAGTCTATCGATCTCTGTCTCTCTCTCTGTCGCTCGGTCTGTCTGTCTAGGTCTGTCCGTCTTTATGTTCGTCCGTCCATTCGTCTATCTGTTTGTCTAGGTCTGTCTGTCTGCTTGGAGGGTTGTCAGTCTGGTTGTCTGCCGGTTAGTCCGCCCACCTCCATGTTTCTCTGTATATATTGTTTTATTGGGCTTTATGTCTGTCGTTACATACCATTACCATGCGTCGTCGTTCCACCTGCTGGTCTTTTTCTGTGTATTATTTGGTCTCAAGTCTCGGTGTTTCATATAATTTCTAAATTCCTTCCTTATATCGCTGACATACTGACTGTCTGATCTTTTACTGATTACACACACCCACGCCGTTCCTTTAGACCAAGAACGTTTTTCGAGTTGCCGTTCATCATATTCGCATTTCGAATGCCAAGTCTCCGTGCCGACTTTTCGCAGTACCAAGTGTTATTCATGTGAATGAACTTCGAATTCAAGTAGCTGGTCACCCGACTGGGTGGTATACCGTACTGTCATACGTCGCGTGGGGCGATTTGGATGCAATCTAGAGGACGTTCGACGATGAGAGCTAGCCGTAAAAGCGGCTGGGGGAGGACTGTCACTGCAAAATGTTATTTTGGCATTGAAAAGTCCACGTACTAGAGCCTGGCCGGAAGCCTCAGGCGCACAGGCACAGTCATAATCCTGGTTGAAATTGAGACAGTCACGGAGTTAATCAGTAAAGTCAAAAAGTGTACAGACAGAGACCATCATCAGGAAGACAGTCAGATAGGCTTGCAGGCCTTTCACGTTGACAGATAGAGGGATAAACATACAGACATGCTCTTCGACGGCTACCGTTAGCTGACTACCCTAACGTAGGATTCCTCGACAGTCCTAGGAAAAAAACTACGAGGTCGATTGTACCGCGGCCTTAGCCATTTTTGAATTTCTGGTGAACCGCTGACTAAATGGACTGATTGACATGCAAAACGCAGTGAACCACCCAGGAATTTATGAAACATATATGAACAAAAACAACCACATCGGTTAGGGCTCAGTAATTCCCTCTTCTGATAATCGCTTTCTTTACGATAAGAATGGGTATACCACGGCCTTTTCAAACCAAAATCAGTACCATCGCACATTAAAGAACCGATTACGTAACATGGCTTAAGTTAGTAGGTCTGGCCTATAACTGT
>LRSR01004243.1:0-16204 GCA_001579985.1 Hypsibius dujardini
AAACAGACTTACGACTAAATGTTCAATCTTTTCTTGCGCCAATAGTGGTTCGCCGAATGTCTTGACATTGATCTGCACGTGCGGACTCCCAAGGCAATCTGGCCCCTCATACTCTTCCAGCCAGGTCAGCATCGTTACAATATCCTCAGCTTGCAGCTTTTCATGGTCGATCAATTCGGCAATCTGTTTAGCAATGGACTGGTGGTACATCCTCGCATAGGCATTCATAATATCGTAATCCGGAGGGAAACAAGGGATGGCGGCACCTCTCACAACAGACAAATCGCTCAATACATTCTTCCGTATAACTTCCAAATGGGTTACCAGCCACGTTTTGTCTTTTGTCGATTCGGTAATTTTCGATCCTTCAATCCGCTCAGAGACAGAGTGGTCCAATACCTAAAAAGAAAAATTTACTGTCTTTAGCCGATCAGATTACTAGTCTGTCGGTCAGCAGCTGTCTTGTCGGTCTCCTGTCCGTATGCGTGTATCTCTGTCGTCTGTTTCTGTCTGTCTGCCACCGTGTCTGCCTGTGTGTCTGCTTGTCTGCCTGCCTGCCTGTGTGTCTGTTTGTCTGTCTGTCTGTCTGTCTGTCTGTCTGTCTGCCTGCCTGCCTGCCTGCCTGCCTGCCTGCCTGCCTGCCTGCCTGCCTGCCTGTCTGTCTGCCTATCTATTTTCTCGCCAAGAGACTGGATCGTCCCTTACACTGAAGCACTTTGCTCGCCATTGCTTCGGTCGATTATTTGGACAGAATCCGCTAGCCGCTTTTCGCTCAATCGCTTTCGCG
The DNA here is from genome assembly GCA_001579985.1 of Hypsibius dujardini. Lineage (NCBI taxonomy): Eukaryota > Metazoa > Tardigrada > Eutardigrada > Parachela > Hypsibiidae > Hypsibius > Hypsibius dujardini. Next base: position 788 of record LRSR01004243.1, read on the forward strand.
TCTATCCTCTCCTCTCGTTCGATAATCCTCAGACACGAAACAATAATCGCCGGCTCCTGGCGGATAATGTTGATGCATCGCGCAATCCTCGTCCAAATCTGCGCCGCCAAGGCCACCGATAACTTCTCCACCGGCTGAAAGTACCTTTCCAGAGTGATCTGGTCCATATGCGATGTGGAGGGCTGCTTGAAAAACTCAAACATCAGGTCGTCTCGCGACCGCTCCAAGTCACTGATCGACTGATGCGCCAACAACAACTTCCCTTCTTCTATTAGGCGCTGCGTCTTTTCCGCAATCTCCGCTACGTTGAAAATCTGTTTTGCATTTTCCACGGCCGCTCCCAGCTGACTATGGCGACTGTGTTCTTCCCGAATCTCGCGAAAGTGGTGGTTGAGATTTTTCACCTCCTTGAGGTCTTTGAGGATGCCCTGGAAGTGCAGAATTAGACAACCATAGAGTATCTGCACGGTCGATGCAATCTACACAGGTAACAAGTCTTTCACGAATAAGCGAATCAGTTGCTCCCAAAACGAATCACACTAAGTGAATTAATTACTAAACCCTCCGATTAATCGAAAACCATCGAAAACCATACAAAACCATATAAAACCATACAAAACCAATCAATCAATCTATCAATCCGATGCATCCGATTCTTTATAAGACTCAATCATAGATAGTGGAATCAAATCAATCAAGCATTCGTTGAGTTACACGTCGATTCAGTCCAGTCGCACTGTCATACACGTTAAACCCATTTGGCATCAAACAACTGGTGGCAATCAAAGTATACCTGGAAATCGGAACGCAACCTCTGGATGCTGTTGACGACGTTATCCATATTCCCGATGGAACTGTGAACACCTTCGATATGCGACTGCAACATGGTCTTCATCATGACGTCAATGGTGGCTTTCTCCGTGGTGATTTGGTCTTTCCGAGCGCGAAGGATCTCAGTCAAATCCTTTGGCTGATGGAGCAGCGATGCCACAGTTTTCGAAGCTCCATCCGCGATATTGGTTTCGATGATTTTCCAATCTGCCTGATCCATCTCAGGAGTGTCTATAAAGAAGGGGTAAAAAACTAGTGAAGTTGTCCCTAATTTATACTCCGATTCGGCAATTCCATAATCCAGTATTAACAGTATGATTTTGATGTAATTCAGAGTGGTTCATTGTTTTGGTTTATTTAGTGAACCTTTTGAACGTCTCCAGCAAGGAACTGGCGTAAAGATTCTAAACTTTCTATTGTTATGATCCAATCAATTCATTTCTGGACCATTAGTTTTTAATATTGTTTTAAGAATCTTTGGGTCTACATAATAAAATAATTTAGTTTGATTTTCTTCAGCGCAGATAAGTGGGACCCGGGGCGATGCCGTGAAGGTGCATGACGATTGCTTGTCTCTAATCAGACGTTTCCCTGCCGAATAGATTCCATATTTTTGATTGGGTGATTAAAAGGTCCCGCCTCCGCCTACGCCATATTTGTCAAGCAGGGTAACTTTCACGACTGCACCGGTATGTCCAAGCGGTGGAGCAGTATTTTACGCGCAGCGTACTCGATTATTTCCCCCCACGCCTGCTCGACAAATTTTTCCCCACTGTCTGAACTTCCAGGGAACCCACCACCTCGAAGTAAAACCGCTCCAAATCTGCCAGTTCCCTTGATTTTATCCCATCCGCACACTGAATGCAATAGCCCGGAGGCTTACAGATTTATCTTCATGACTGCTGGCGAGATTCAACGTCGCGTGAATGATTGAAAATCATTTCAAAATCACAGTGAGTCCAAAGGTCAGGTCGTCGGTCTTATTTGTGGAGTCTTCAAGCGATTGATTGATTGGTTAAACCCTTTGAACGTGCTTTTTCATAGTGTCGTAAGATTGATTGGTTGATTGAATGCCATTGATCTAAAGCGCCCATTGGTCTGGGAGTTCATTGAATGGGCTGGGCCGTCAACGATATACGACTGAAATGGGCGAGTGGGCCAATTTTGAATTCTTTCCAAAATTCATTTTTCTATATATTCTAATATTCTATTCATTTATCTGGCTTTTTTAAACCTTGATCGATTTTTCATGCACTCAAATTTTTTTCTTCAGAATGGATCTTATCCCGGATCTTCTGCCAAATGGGATGGATGTTGCCGATGAGCCTCCACCAGGTGAAGATGAGCACGATATTATCAGTCTAATTCCCTTGGACAATTCATCCGAAGAAACCCGGAATAATACCACCGAATCAGCCTCCTACCCCGAATCTATTCTCCATTTCGATCCCGATGAGGGGGACTACTGGGATCGGCGGCCGGCGGCGGCGTTATTTGAACCAGATGTCCCAAACCTGCTCGCGGAATGTGACCGGCTGTGTCAGCCGGTCTTCTTCCCCCGCAGCACCGATCAGTTCGGTAGCGCAACACCTTGGGGTGTGGTGGAGTTGGCCAAGATAACGGCACGCGCCGCGCCGCAGAGATCGCGCGAAGGGGAAGATGCCTCATCATCGGGGACGTCTTCAGCTCAGAGTCCATACCATAGCCATATGGTCTCGGCACCTTCTTCGCAGACAGATCGAGCCCTCTCCAGTGATTTGAACGCCTCGTTTGAGGTGCAACCGACGGATCTGCTTGCGAGACTGAAGGCGCCCAATGCCAACCACGGTTCGCGTCCGTCCACGTCCAGGAGTCCTGCTGTGATACGAGCCCCTAGTGATAGTTTTGTTGCCCATCCGTCAGTGTTAGCTTCCCAGTTGTCGTCGATCTCAGCGGTTAGTGGTGGACCAAGTAGGATTGTCGTCGAATCGCAGAAGTCAGGTCCTGCACAGCCGCTGGTAACACCGGCTACCGGCGATGTACAGATCAGTTCCATGGCCATCGAACAGGTATGTGTAAGAGGATTCGATTTGATGATTTTTTCTTACCAGTAGATCTTCGAGAACCGGCTTCGACTCTGAATGGAATAATTTTTAACTGTTCTATTGGCTTACTCTCACCATTTCCTTGTTCTCATATTCTTGTGTTTGTTATTTTGTAATGTATTCTAGTTATCAATTGATCATATGATTGACTGACTGGATTGAATTCATTCATTCATTCATTCAATCATTCAATCAATCAATCAATCAATCAATGAGGAGAACCTCAGTTCCTCGCGCGTAGTGTGCCACAAAATTAGACTTGAAAAAACTGATGCATCGTGGCCTGCAACGGGTTTTCTTTTGCTGTATAGTATATGCATTTGATTAATTCCTTCTCGTCTTTTGAAACATGTGTCAACTTTCAAAAATTTGAACTGACTATTTGAAGTATTACTCCCAAGCATCACTCAGAAAATCATTTAAACCAAAATTCGGGGCTTATTTTTTTGTTTTACCGTTCGTCTGATTTTCTTTGCATTATATGCGTCTCTTTACGGCTGGCATATCTGTACATTTGTAATGTAATGCTTGTGGCAGCGCTCCTCGATCATCCATTCCATGGTATCGATTGCTAGTCGTCTTATTTTTAGCTGTACTGTACTTTTCTACTGTATAATATTCTTGACACGCTGCATGTCTGCTGCAGGAGGGGAGGATACTTAGTAGAATCGCCGATCTCCGGAAGGAGGGAAAATGGGAAGATTCTCGGATACCGAAATGTGTCATTGCGGAACCGTTCAGTCGAGGTGTCAAGAATTTTACAAAGGAAGTTACCTGGGTGGCCACCCTAATTGCCAAGGAAAGGAAGGCCAAGATCGCCCTCGCCAAAAAGGTGTTATTTCTGCGTTCTTTTTTGAAATTTCAGATGATCATCCGCTTGGGTTCTTATCAGTTTTTTTTATTGGGCAGATTGCGTATGCAGCCAAACGGTGGCATGAGAAGAGAGCGGAACAGGTCCGCCGCATGGAACGAGAGGAAGAGCAGCGTCTGCGCAAGGTAGCGAAGAGCATCGGTGGGCTCGTGCTGGGCTGGTGGGGTGAGGTGCGGAAAGTGGCTCAGATGAAGCAGGAGGAAGAAATCGAGGTGCGGAAGCAGGACATCCGAAAGCTACACTTGCGACACCTGATGGACCAGACGGAAGAGTTTTCCAGCCGCATGGCCCAGGGCTTGGCAAGATCTTCCAGCACTGCATCCATTACCGCTACTCCAAAAGCCGTTGAAGTTGTTGGTACGAGCTGTTACCGAATCATTGGTTGCTTGTACGAATTCGGTTTTGCAAAAGCGTTGATATGCTTTCAGAGGATCCAAACGACAAAGAATACAACGAAGCGGAGGATTCGTCGTTTGAGGACGAGGAGGACACCATCTCGGATGAGGAGGGGAAAGAGTCTACTGGGGATAATCAAATGGATGCTCGGCAGTTGGAGGATGACGCCAACATCCCACTGGAGGATCTGTTGCCGCCTGGCTATCGTGAAATGTTTTTGGCTCCGTCGACCGACCAGCCTTCCATCAAGAGAAAGCGAACCTCGTCGAAGACGCTGACATCCGATGTATACGAGCTCGAGCCTAAGCCGAAAAAGTTGAAGGAGGAGGATGATCGTATGTACTTCCGCATTCTATTTTGTGTGCCGCAGTTGAAGTTGAAATTCGGAACTGTTATTTTCCATTTCAGTGAGCCTGCTGGTTAATCTGCCAACCGAAGAGGAGATTGAGGTTAGTTTAGTCTTTTTTACAGTATTTTCAGTTGTGGAAGAAAAGGTAATGGGATGATCCTGACAAACAGCTGCGCTTTTTTCTGTTACAGGACAACGTCATGTTTGACGAGAAGGTCAAAAGCCACGAGGCGGCTTTGGAAAAATTACAGCCCAAGGGAACTTCTCTGTCCAGCACTGAGGTATTGTAAATGCCCGAGAACGCTGACCCAGCGCTGAGGAAAGGAGATTGTCTCATCATTCATATTCATTTCGTTGTTGTAGGTTGTCACGGCTGTGCCGTTTTTACTGCGTGGTGATCTGCGCGAGTACCAGCATGTTGGTCTGGACTGGCTGGTATCCCTCTATAACAACAAGATGAATGGCATTCTAGCTGATGAAATGGGTTTGGGAAAGACCATTCAGACCATCGCGTTCATTGCCCACTTGGCGTCGGAGAAGAACAACTGGGGACCGCATCTGGTGATTGTCCCGACTTCCGTCCTCCTCAACTGGGAGCTGGAGTTCAAACGATGGTGCCCCGGCCTCATCATCAAGACATACTATGGCAGCCGCAAACAGCGGTCGGATTTGCGGACGGGCTGGACGAAACCGGATTCCTTCCACATTTGTATCACGTCATACAAGGTGGCGACGCAGGACTACAGCAGTTTTCGCCGGATGCGGTGGCGCTATTTGATTTTGGACGAGGCGCAGGCCATCAAGAATTACAAGTCCCAGCGGTGGATGCGGATCGCGGAGTTTCCGAGTGAACGGCGGCTCCTTTTGACGGGTACGCCGATGCAGAATAGTCTGGAGGAGGTGTGGGCGCTGTTGCACTTTCTTGCGCCGGAACTGTTCGAGTCGCTCAATATGTTCCAGCAGCTGTTCTCTAACTTGACTGCCATGTCAGAGGGAAGAAAGCCGCAAGATCAAGCAATCGTCAAGCAGTTGCATACGGTAAGGAATTTCAGTACAATGTAATATTTGGGGGGAGGTTGTTTCTTACGATTCTATATCGACGTATCTACGACGTATCCCATGGGCCATATCGGTATTTAGGTAGTACATGCAGACACTCAGTTTTTCTTTGAGTCCTGGCCCTCCGGACTGATTTGCCTTTTGATTCCCATAGGTTCTGCGTCCGTTCATCCTGCGGCGCATGAAAGCCGAAGTGGAAACGCAACTCCCGAAGAAATACGAGCAGGTCCTGAAATGTCGGTTATCCAAAAGGCAGCGCTACCTTTACGATGATTACATGTCTCGATCAAAGTACGTATAATGAAAGCCCGTGTGTGTTACTTGTGGTTGACTGCTGATAAGTACCTTTTTTTCTTTCTGTTTGTCTCATTCAGAACACGGGAAACTCTCAAAGCGGGCAACTATTTGAGCGTCATCAACATCCTAATGCAGTTGCGTAAAGTCTGCAATCATCCGAATCTCTTTGAGGAGCGGCCGGTGCTTTCGCCGTTTGTCATGCCGCACCAGCTACGGTTGGAGTATCCCGCCCTCGTGTTCGAGGTCCTCTACCGGGATACGACTGATGCTCCTTATGTAAGTGTAGTGGATCGTTGATTTTTTGTTTATAAGGCAAGGGGAGGCTGTTTCAGACCGCACTCAGGTCAGGCTATGCTTTGAGATGACAGGCAGTAAGGCAGACAATCATTAGCAGGCAGACAGGCAGTCGTAGGTTAGAGACCCCAGAAATGGAGTGACCCCAGAGTTACCGTTGGGAAACTTAGCTGCGACCCAGCGACCCAGTTTTGTTATTTGGTTGCGCACGTGTTTACTGTCGTTTACAGTTCCGGGAAGTCTCGACGTCTTTGACTAAGCCCTTCTCAGCCGCACCAAAGAATCTCACGTCTTTCGACTCTTCCCGACTCGCCGAACTCCTTCCTACCGATGACAGAATGCTGCTGGCATCGGACGCCTCCAAACCGCTTGCTCTGCCGCGTCCCCTGCCCCTCGGATTCTCCACGTGCTTCGACGCCCTCGGACTCACCATCACGGACTTGATGGCTGGAACACCTTTCTTCCCCATTGAAGACAACCGGCTCTGTACTGAGTCGTGTATCCATCCATCACCTGTCGTGACTAAGCTCAGAGCCTTCACCACCGTCGCATCTGTTCACACGGGCCGCGTTAAGAAGGCCGCAAAGAAAAAGCCGGATCGTAGAAATGGATTATCCGGTAAGTGAACGCCTGTGAGTGTCAGTCGAAGCTCGATATTTTTGGTTGATATCTGGGGTGAATTTGATAGAAATAGCGGGGTATTCAAATCTCATTGTCCTATCTCTTGCGTGGCTGTCTGGGTTTGTCTCCGTTAGCTTGTCCTTCTGTGTTTGCTTGTGTCTGTCTGTCTGTCTGTCTGTCTCTCTCTGGAATTTTCATCTCTCTCTCGACTTCTGGCATCGACATCTCTTTCTACAGACATTATTAAGTCACAATAGCGTTTCGTATTTATCCCATCGATCGCATTAATTACTAGTGCTGCAGATGGGTTCTGCACAATAGATGCACGGAAAAATGGCAGACATTTTATTGGTACTGTCCTTTTCACTGTACAGTAGTTGGAGCCTTGACGAATGGCACGAAGAAAAGCAAACCCATTCATGCGCTCTCGATCGAGTCATCGCGGGTTAGCACGAAATATTTCACGGTAAGGATTTGTCCATAACGGTCTTAATGTGTGCTTGATCATACTCATAGCTGATTGCATTATTGCAGGAGGATCTTCGACCCTCACGCTTTCGTCTCCAGAGGGAAGATCATAGTGAGGTTCTTCTTACGGCGAACCGGCGGAAATGCACGACGCTCCCGTTGTTGGCCGGAAATTTGGTGACTTTGCTCTCGCTGGATCGAGATGATGCTGAACCTCGCCGATCGTCTTTCAAAACCGGCTTCCTGCAATGTCACCGTGCCCAAAAAGAAAACCTGAATCCACTGCCGTTCAAGACGAGGACTTTTGGATTAGCTGGCCTTACTGAGATGGGAGCATCCGCGGAGAAACGGCTGGATCAAGCTGAGGAACGCTACTGGATCGACCAGTGAGTTTTTTGTACTAGTTATCTTCACACAGCCTGTGATGCCTAAGAAGGAAAATTAGTTTTTTTTTCAGTAAACTACAAATCAGTTTCTTGCCATGAGAATGGCTTTAGACTGTCTTCCGTACGTATTGTGAATTTTAACGTTTTCCTAGTGGCTCCGTGGCATACGATCCCGTGCGGATGCCGCCTCCTGTCTTGGCTGTGCACAACATGCCATCCAGCTTCGACCAAAAGACAGCTGCCTGGCAGGACTTGCTTAGGCCGGCGCTAGAGGAAGTTTCGGAACGCCTTCACCCTGTGGAGCGGTTGCGAGTGATGAAGTTTCCCGAGACCCGGCTGATTCAGTACGACTGCGGCAAACTACAGATGCTGGATGAACTGCTGCGTGAACGTTTTGCCGGCGGTCATCGTTGCCTGATTTTCACGCAGATGACCAAAGTCCTGGATGTCCTGGAGGTTTTCCTGACCTACCACGGCTACAACTACCTCCGACTGGATGGCTCGACGGGCATTGAGCTCAGGCAGACTCTGATGGACCGGTTCAATCGCGATCCGCGCTATTTCGTCTTCATCTTGTCCACTCGTTCCGGCGGTGTGGGTGTCAATTTGACGGGAGCGGATACGGTGGTGTTCTACGACAGTGACTGGAATCCCACCATGGATGCGCAGGCCCAGGATCGCTGCCATCGGATTGGACAGACGAGGGATGTCAACATTTACCGGTAGGAAATTCCGGCGTAGTACCTTCTTCGCTGTCGGAAGTTTCCTTACTTTGAGTTGTAGTCATTTGACATTTTTCATTCGTATTCTGGTTTCAGGCTGATCTCCGAGTACACCGTGGAAGAGAACATTCTGGAGAAGGCAACGCAGAAGCGCATTCTCGGTCATCTGGCGATTGAGTCTGGTGGCTTCACCACCGGCGTTCTCAAGAGAGTATGTCGCTTTTGTTTCTGGCCTCTTTTTCCAAATCTCTCTGAAGAATTGTTTCTTCTATGTTTTAGGAAAATTTTAAGGACATTTTCGGTTTGAAAGACGATGAGGTTGCCAACGCGATGCCTGACGATGCGGTGGATGAGGAGTCCGCCATTGCCAAAGTGGAGGATCCGGAGGACGTGGCAGCGGCTAAGAAGGCCAAAACAGAAGCCGCCCAGGACGAGGAAGACGACGACGACGACGATGAGCCGCGGTTTAAGAGCATTCAAAAGTTCCTCAACCCTATTCAGTGTTTTGGAGTGAAGTATGTCGAGGAGTATGCTCTCAATCAGGAGGTGATGGAGGAACTGGAACAGACAAGGGTATGTGGATGTGACATTCTACAGTATGGATGACTCGTTTTATCGATTGATTGTCTCCATTCGCTTAACACGAATGGTTGTAATCTCGTGGAATCGCTTGTTAGCTTGACTGGGAAGGTTAGCTTGACTAGGGAGATTTAATAAGGTTAGTTTTGGTGTCACGTTATGTAGAGATTTGGGACTTTGTGCTTACAGGAAGAGGTGGAGCGTCGCAAACGGGAATGGGAACTCAGTCGCTTGGAGCTGGCTCAAACGGAACGCGCCAACGCCGCAGTGGAAGCCAGTGAGCCATTCAACGTCTCCCGCTCTCTCATGGACCCCAAGGTTCGCACCGAATCGGCTTATGTGACACCTCTAAGGCAGCGATCAGCCCGCCGGTCAGCGTCCGCCACTGCTGCCGTGACACCATCACCACTGCTGCTCCGGACCCCGCCGAACACTGTTGCGCCACAGTCAACGCGATCCGAGCAGCAGTCGCCGGTGACTGGGCCATCCTCAAAGCCGCATCCAGTTTCTCCTATGGTGCTCACGACACCGAGTCCGTCGATTTCGGGTCGTGTGAAAAAAGTTAAATTCGCACCCGTTGTGCTCAATCCTCAGACGGATGCGTCGACGACGACGCAGCAGCAGAAAAACGGGGCTGCCGCTGTCAAGAAGAAGGCCAAAAAAGCTGATGATCCTGATTTTAAGGTACCGCTGCCGCCGGTGAAGTCGCCGCGTTTGGTCAATGGTGGCGGCAAGTCGTCGCCGTCACCAAACAAATCGGTGACCGCTCCCGGTGGTGGTCGGAGTAGTGGCAAAATGCAAGTGTCCCCTTTGCCGGGCAAGTTAGTGAAGCCGCAGTCGGCTGTGGTCAGCGCTGTCGTGTCAGATGCGACAGCTGCTGCCATGACCTCGTCTCCGGCGCCTGCCGGGCCGAGGATGCAGACGAGAAGTCGAGGGACATTGGGCAGCAACAGCAGCGCGACCAACGGTCGTGAAAAGTGATTAAACAACCTTTTTCTCTCTTTCTGGGTCATATCCCTCCCCCCTAAACAGCAGGCGCAGTTTTATTTGGTGATGATTTTTTAAATCTGCTCACTTTTTTCTTCGGGCTCGACCGACGCCACTTGGGTTTGTTGTCCATGCGTTATGGCTTTCAGAATCACTCACTAGTTCCAGAAGCTCGTCATTTGCCTGCGCTGCTTTCAGGGGATGTTTTTTTTAACTGGGACGGTCTTGCGTTGAAATTTTGCTTCATGGCGCTTTTTGTTTTTGTTATCTCAGTTAGTGACGGCGACGGCGGCGGAGGTGAGACCGTGGGAAGTGATGATAAAAGAAATGATGATTTGTGCATCCGTGTTCCTTCCACATGACAGATGGTTGTCTGTGTGTGTTTCTCATGATTCCTCTTGGACATTGGCGCAGCTTGGCAAAGGATGGTGGTGTGTGTGGATGGGGGGCAAAAATGAGGGGAATTGTAGATTCCTCCACTATATTCCCCCCTGTTTGATATTCGGATGGTGTTTCTCTCGTTTCTCTCCTGGGATTTATCTGGTAGCTTTCTTTTGCTGAATTAGCGAGTTCCGATCCACATCACTTCTCTTTTGCCAAGTAAATGTCCGGGGGAAAAACGAGAAATACCACCATCTGGATATGTGTGGGGGGAATGTGGTGTACACGTTGTCGTCTTCCGTCATCATCGGTCTTACTGGCTTCTGGCGGGCGTCGATCAGGCACCGTTCGCCGTCCTGGGCTCAGGGTCGTAGCTCGAGTAGAAGGGATGCTGATTTGTGGACTTGTTCTGTCTTTTCAGTTTTACCAGGATCCTCTCACTCTGGCGTATCCTCAGGTATGGTCCTTTGCGAATAACGTGATATTTGCGTGCTTGGTGAGAAATCTCAGAGTTTTCACTCGCGTAATTGATTTGCGATTAGCCAATACGAGGTTAACGCGAACTGTGGCGACGCGACTCTAAGGCGCAGGTGTAGCCACGCCCTCGGGCTGTTTGCCCACCACTCCGTCTGAATTGAAGTATTGAACGTTAAAAATCTATCGTTTTTGATTGAAATGCCCGAATTTATTTACCAAAAACCGAAGAAACACAATTTTGGAGCGCTGGTCTTTGCCTCAGTGGATTGTCTCAGCGAGAATTTGCCAGAGCGGAGGAAATCGGAGAGGCCACCCTCCGCCGGTGACTGACGTAAGAGTCTGCTTTCTCGGTTGATTGATATCTTGATTGAAGATTTGTGAGGATCACTAAGCATGTGGGCCGTGGTAAGTTGCTTGATTGAAGACTGGGGCGTATTTTAGTGGGTAGGTGGTTTTGTACGCACACCTGGGGCCATAGACGCGGAAAACGCAGTTTGCGTTGCGTCCTAGAATCGCGTCGCTACAGTAGCTGTTTTTTGTTGTTGTAAAATGGTATTTTCAAAATAGTAAGGAAGAAAGATATTGTGCTATTCCTATGCGCTGTTTCCCTGTCGGACTGGGCTAAAGTTGATTCTGCGAGAATTTGGGCTCTAAATACTGCCGCAGTACTTTACATACGTACGGTACCTACAGCTGTGTTTGCAACACCTTCCGGCTGTAAGTCGGACCACCCTCTTTTGGTGTAAACATAGGCCACCCTATTACATTGGTGAATTCCCACAAACCATGAGCGGCACAATTGATTGCTTGATTTTTCCAACGACTCAATTGAATATTCTTTTTATTGATCGATTGACTGAAAACGGCACCTCCTCAACCTGTTATTCCAGGGCAATTTGTTTGATGCACGGTGGAGGGAAGACCCATCGAGAAATCGACGGTTATTTTGGCTAATGTGAGAATCGGTCCCGAAAAGTGATGGACCGGCACGACCAGAAGGGCATTCCTCTGAAGGAGCCCTGACTTTCCGTGCAGTAATAGGTTGAGAAGATGCCGTTCTCAATCAATCAATCGATCAATAGAAAGAATATTCAATTGAGTTGTTGGAATAATCAAGCAATCAATTTTGCCGCTCATGGTTTGTGGGAATTCACCAATGCAATAGAGTGGTCTATGTTTACACCAAAAGAGGGTGGTCCGACTTACAGCCGGAAGCTGTTGCAAACACAGCTGTACGTACGTACGTATGTACGGTACTTCGCTGTTATGGATTGAGTTGAAGTTCTTGCGTGAGATTATCCTGTAGTGTGGTTTGGATGCATTTAAATATTATTGTAATTACCAGAACCGGATATTGTTAATTTAAACTGAATTGAATTGAATTGAATTGAAAACGTTGATTTAGATACTACATTGTATATGTGAGTGACTATGTCTGCGCGCAGTCCTGCCGTGTTTGCGTTAATTTAATAAGTGATATAATGTTACAATTGTCAAAATGAGCGTCCTTGCATTTGCAGGTCCATTTAGTTTACTTTCCTGGATTAATAATATTGCTGGATTAATAATGATATACGTAGTTATTCCTTTTGTACAATGCCCGCTAGCTGTGTTGTAATCTCGGTATGGCTGGAATTGGGGTTCGAGCAGTCACGCCTTTCAGTTCAGCTTTGTCAGGTTGCACGTGCCTTTGTCGTTGACAGGAATGCCAAGACGCTGACATGCCGGATTTCTACTACCGCGATGCCTCGCCGTCGTCCGACAAGGAAAACAGCCACGATTTGTTCATCGCTGACTTCACTAAATGGAGCGGCCCGTTGTTTCGCGAACCGCCGCCCGAACTGGCCATGCCCTCGTCCAAGAACAAGTCCAAGGGCAAGAAACGCAAGGACAAGATGCCGCCCGATCCCATGTTGGGCTCCAAGTCCTCACGACGGAAGAAGGATCAAGTGTCGCCGATGGGCTTGGATTCGTCCGGCCTGGGACGCCTGATGCGAACACCCTCTCACATGGGCATGCTGCGTGACTACTCCAACATGGGTGGTCTAGACATTCCGGATTCGCTGGCGACCCTGGAGAACGCAACGGCGGATTGGAAACCCTTCGAAGATTGGCAGATTGTTATGGTATGGAAGCTGAGCCATACGCTTCTATCCAGCTAACCGTTGTTTCATTGTCGTCCCGTGTGCCTTGAACCAGCCTTGAACCATCTCCAGCTAACCGTTGCTTTTCATTGTCGTCCCGTGTGCCTTTTAGACCTCCGCAATGCTCCAGGGCCATCCTCAGAATTCGCAGCAGACCCTCCCGAGCATGAACAACATCAGCTGTGATCTCGTTTCCTACGTCACGTCGACAGCCAATGTTCGGTACCGACAAGGGCGTGACTGCCAAGTGCGTCTGAAGACCCTGCGGATGCGCGAAGACAAGGACCAGATCATGGAAGCGCTACCGACTCCCAAGAAGAAAAAGAAGAAGACGGAGGAAAATCTCTCGGTTGATAAGGTATGGAAGATTCCCTATGCATCCCATGCTGTGTGCCGTTAAGTTTGAATGCTGGCCTTGCTTGTGGGATTTTTTCACAAGGACAATAATGATTTCAGTCGCTGTTCCCGGTGCCGAAAAGAGCTGTCAACTCGCTTCAGGAAGACAACGGCCGCGCCCGCACTCAAGTCTACCGAGACGTCTTCAGCAGCTGGCGTAGTCAACACTACAATCCCCCCAACATTCAGCGGCGCGACGTCGTCTCCGCGCAGCAACGAGTCGGCGCCGGTGCCTGGAGTAATGCGGTGTTCCAAGAGTGCCATATTGTTCTGGACGAACCTGTCAACCCGCTCACTATGCTGAAGCAGCGCCAGGAAAAGGCCAACCTACCGAAGACCTTCATCACCGAGAGGACACTGCGATGGGCACAGACACTGAACACAACCGTCGACACGCAGGGCCAAAAGGTGGACTTTCAGGCCGGCGCTTCGCCGTTGCAGCCCAAGTCGTCGGTCGCTTCCATTCTCCAGCAGACGCTTCAGCAGTCGGGTGCTGGTGGTTCCATGATGCCTCGAACGCCTAGCGGTAGTGGTGGCGGCTCTATGGCGCAGTTGGCAACCGGTCCGGGTGGCGGTATGCAGCAGCAACCGCTACCGTCGCCGCAGTTTATCGCGGCGAACCCGAATCAAGTGCGGCGACAGGCCCAGCTTCCGAGTACAAACTCGGTAAGTCAAGAAGCTGTGTCGGTCCGTTGGGATTCTCGCATGTCGGTCGGGCGATCTTTTACTTTGTTGCGAGTACCATTAGCTCATCAGCTTTCATCTTTTCTCTTTTCAGATGACTCTCACGGCCCCTTCAAGCAATCCGCTTCCATCGCTCGGATCGTCTGTGATGAACCAGTACATGACCAGCAATGTGACGCAACAGCAGCCGATGGCAAATATGACGTCTGGCGGTCCCGTTCACAGCGGTGATTCCGGTGCTGCCATGCAGCATCCACTGCCCCAGCCACCGGTCCAGGGCCCCGTTACGATCAAATTGACTGCGCAGCAACAGCGTGCTCAACAGATGCAGGTGCTCCGTCAGATTTTCGCCCTCCCGCCCAACCAGACCACGTATTATCAGCATGATATCACACGCATCAAGGAGTTCCTAGCGAATCGTGGCATTACCTTTAGTGACAATCAACTGGCGGACCTGGCACGCGCTTTTTCGACCAAGAATCCCCCCAATGCGACTCCGGGCACTGTCGCGGATGGCGCGGGAGGCGGTACAGCAACTTTCCAGCAACTGTCACCTCAACCGTCGCAGCTGGTCCTGTCTCCGCAGCAGCAGCAGCAGCAACAACAATCGCCACAGCAGCAGCCAGTTTCAGTTACTCCGCTTCAGGTGCGGGAGGACTCTTCATTGTGTTTGTCCATCCTTTTTCCATCGCACGCAATCTGTATGGTGTTTCCCTTTCCCATTTTAGATTGCACCTGCTCCCCAAGTCACCGTGTCCGGAGCGCGACCGATGGTCGTGAACAGCCGACTTCCCAATGTCCAGTCTACCGGTGGCCAGACTACTGTTCGTTTGAACTTTGTCAACCAATTGGGCCCGCAGGCGCCGCAAGCCATCCGTCAGCAGCAGACCAAGCCTCGGCCCAGCATGATTGCCTTGAAGAACGGACAGGCCGCTGCCGCGCCTCAGGTTGGTTTTGAACAATTTCAATTTGCCAGACACCATCAGAGTTGGCCTGCAAGACTCGTTATTTGATTTCCCGACCAATAGATCCATTGAAATTTCGTTTGATGATCAAGTGTACAACTAAGTGCGTTGTCTGTTGTTAATTTTAGGTGTACGCTCAACCAGCTCTTGCCCCAGCAGCAGCGGCATCATCATCACAGCCACAGCAGCCCGTCGCGATCCAACCGAATCCTGTAGTCCGTGCTGGTGCCACCGTGATGAGTGTTAGCGTGCCACAGTTGCAGCAGCTTCGGCGAATGGTCGTACCGGGAGCCCAAAACATGATTGATCTGTCGCTGGTGTCGGGCGACATGGCCGCGCCGCGAAGTTTGGTGGCGAACAGTGCGGTGATCAACAACATCAACTTCTCGCCGGTTGCTATCCAGCAGCAGCTGGCGATGCTCCAGC
>LRSR01004245.1:0-12450 GCA_001579985.1 Hypsibius dujardini
AAAACAATAATTCTTTTAGGCGACTTTAATTTTTTTTTTCACCGTTAAATTCTCATCTGTCGCATCCGTGGATTGCTTGATTGAAAAGGAAATAAAGTGTTAAAAGGTATTAAAAGTAAAGTAAAGTATAAAAACCAAACTTTGCGCTTTTCCCATTTAACAAATCTTTCTTATCTGTCAGGTCCTACAGTCCGCTGGACATCGCCTCGGTCCTCACCTCGCCGAACCTCGCAAGGAAACGGGAGAGCAACGTGTCCGACTACTCCGGTCTTTCACTGTCCCCACGGAACAGTCTTCTCAATCCGGAGCCTCCGTCGAAGGCGGCCTCAACCGGTTCGCCCAAACGTGGGAGCACGACCTCCGACTACTCGGATTACCTACTGTCCCCGCGGAGCAGCGTCGTACCCTCGCAGGAGCCGAAGAACCCCGGCCCGCAACCGAGCAAGCGGGGCAGTAATGTCTCCGATGTTTCCGGATACCATTCGTCCTATCGAAGTAGCGTGCAGTTCTCGGATGTTTCGCGGAATAACAGTATGTTCAGTTCGGCAATCACCGACCCGACGGCCAGCCATATTGGCTCCAAAGTCGGGGCCGTGGTGACGTCTTCGCGGCGGTCCGGACGAAGGTAAGCCGTGGCAAGGTTGAGCATGTGTTTGGTGGTGTGTATATATGGGAGGAATATGTTTTTTAGATGTTCTTCCGCAATTGCCGCTGCTGCGTTTGCTGTCGCGACAGCTGCCTCGGCGAACCCTCCCGATATGATCGACGAGGAGTCGGATGAAGGTCAGCATGCACGTCGGTCTTCCATTATCTGCGCAGCAGCCACGATGCGGGTGCTGAATGTGATGCGTCATTGGGCCTCGAAGCTGTCTGTCTGTCTGTCTGTCTGTCTGTCTGTTTGTCTGTCTGTCTGTCTGTCTGTCTGTCTGTCTGCCTGCCTGCCTGTCTCGGTTACTTGCTGCCCTGTTTTAAATTGATTTGCATTTTATTTTTTATCACATATCTTTGACATTTAATAGGACCAGCAACTCCGGACGGCTGCTATTAATTTCCTGCAAGACGTGGTCTGCGACTATAACCTGCTGCCGGCGGAGCAGAAACTGGCTGGCCAGATTCTGCGGACCCTCACTACGGGCGGGGACGAGCCGAATTTCGCGCAACGCCAGGTGGAACTGGAACGGATATTAACTCCACCGACCGTAAGGCTTCTTTCTTTAACGTACCGTAACAGAATATTACGGATATAGTGAAGGGCAGACGATTCCATTCGGCACAGTTAAGAGTTCTCCTTCTTTTCAGGCATCCACGAAAGACACCAGCAACAATATTTCGGCGCTGGAAATCGCTGAACAGATGACCCTGTTGGACCACAAGATCTTCATGTCGATCCGTAGCGAGTAAGTGTGCTTGTTGTGCTGTCCCGTCGCACCCTTTCTCAACAAGAACGTCTTTCAATCTGCAGAGAATTTCTTGGGATGGCCTGGATGAAGGACAGTAAAGCTCAGAAGGCGCCGAATATTTTGCTCATAACGAAACGATTCAACGAGGTGTGTATACCATGGGGCTTCGGGTACCGATTCGGGCAGGTCGTAGGACGAGATAACGCATTCAATCTGAGCTGTTCTCGGTTGACAATGCGCACAAGTTTACGTTTTTCTCACATTCCCACTAAAAGTTATTTGGGACACATTGAATTAAAATTAAACAACTTTTGCAAACACAATTTGGTCTCCAAAACAGCATGGCGCCATCTAAATAGTTTACATCGTAGTCCTCGACCATGACTACCTAAACTAAAAATAGCAAGCGTAGTTGTTGGTTTAGATTGTGGAGACTGGAAGATATTTTGCTAAGCATTTTCAGCAAATTTTGATTTAAAATGACACGACACCGGTACTTTAAATATACTTTTTGGAGTGGCTATTTTACCCCTTTTTGGAGCCCAATAGAACCCCGGCTATTTTACCCTTCTCTGAATACATCGATAGGAACCCAATAGCGGCCCTGCTATTTTATCCCTCCCTCTCTTACAATCCGTTCGCCAGTCGGTCCGTCCATCCGTCCGTCCGTCCGTAATTCGTCCGTCCGTCCGTCCGTCCGTCCGTCTGTAGTTCGTCCGTCCGTCCGTCTGTAGTTCGTCCGTCCGTCCGTCCGTCCGTCTGTAGTTCGTCCGTCCGTCCGTCCGTCTGTAGTTCGTCCGTCCGTCCGTCCGTCCGTCTGTAGTTCGTCCGTCCGTGCGGACAGACGTACAACGGACTACAGACTTTAGCTTTAGCTTAGCTTTAGCTTTCAGCTTTATATTCTGGATGTACCATTTGATCTGTTTATGTATTTCGCGGTTTCAAAGATCGACACACCATTATCTGTCACGCATTTCATAAGATCTATTTCTGTTCAAAGTGCGTTTTGTTCGTTCAGATATGCAAATGCATTTTACGAATTCACGGTGATATGTTCGGATCCTCTTGCCAGGGACGTCGCTGATTTCATATTATTTTTCCATTCAAATAAATATTTTATTTGGGAAAAAGGGGGTGACTTTAGGGAAAAGGGGGTGTAAATACCCTTTTATTTTTTAATAATTAATTATTTATTTAATCATTTAATTTTTTAATAATTTAGTATTTATTTAATCATTTAATTATTTAATCAGTTAATTATTTAATCAGTTAATTATTTAATCATTTTATTTTTTATTTTATTTTATTTTATTATTTTATTATCATTTTATTATTTTATTGAAAACCTTTGTTGTTGTTTATCCAGACATCACGGCTGGTTGTCTCGGAGATCATCAGTTGCTCAACCCTGACGGAACGCATCAACATCATCGAGAAGTGGACCGCGGTGGCGGACATCTGCCGGGTCCTGCACAACTACAACGGCGTGCTGCAGATCTGCGCGGCGCTGGTCAACAGCTCGGTGTACCGGCTGAAACGGACCTGGCAGAAGCTCTCCAAGACGACCAAGCTGACGATCGACAAGCTGCAGACGCTGGTCGCCTCCGACGGTCGCTTCAAGAACATGCGGGAGGCGCTGCATCGGTGCGATCCGCCGTGTGTGCCGTACCTGGGGATGTACCTCACCGATCTCTCCTTCATCGAGGAGGGCACGCCCAACTACGCGGAGAACGGGATGATTAACTTCTCCAAAATGCGCATGGTAAGGCCGGATGCTCTCGGATGATGTGCAAAAATGAAAATATAATTCCACAACAGGAATTCGTAACAAATCTTCCTCCCTCATTTATTCCAATTCAAAACGTGAGTTTTGTCTGAGCAACGTAATTCCAAGGGAAAGCATTAATTTGATCGGTCTTAACGTTGATTTTGCGAATCGCCTTACTCTTCAATCAAGCAACTTATCGACTGCCCACATGCTTAGTGATCTTCACAAATCTTTCCATCAAGAGATCAATCAACCATTCTCGCTCAGTGCGATCAAAACGAATTGCAAACAGAGTTTCGGATGATGAAATATTAGTTTTAATATTGTTTTTAGCACTCGCACGGTTTGCATAGGCAATAACAGGGAGATGTGTATGTTGTGGTGACATTTTTCGTCTCCGTTAATTGTCTATGTCGTATTATTTCAGATCGCCCACGTGATACAGGAGATTAAGCTGTACCAGCAGAGTCCTTACAAGATCCAGCACAGTCCGCGTGTCACCGCTTATTTGCTGGACGCGACGCGCTGCATGGCCGACGACGAGCTCTACCGACGCTCGCTGATGATTGAGCCGCGGACCGCGCGAATGTCCGTGGACATTCCCAATGGGCCGACGCCGTCCGCAGCCGCATCCTCGCAAGCATCCGCCCCTAAACCCGCCAGTGGAAAAGACGGGAAGCTTCAGAGCCAGACCTCCTTTCCCGGTTGATTTATTGATTTATCACACTTTCATTATCGGATTAAAAATTATGACTTACTGATCTCACGCTTGCTCTCTCTCTTTATCTCTCTCTCTCTCTTTTTTTCTCTCACTCATTTTGGGAGACTGGAAAGTCACTCCGATACGACACGTTGTTTTTCTTTTCTATCACCGCCATTCCCGGTTTCCAAGGAGATTCTGTAATATTTAATATGTGTTTGAGAAATTTTTGCCGCGCGAAAGATTTTAGTATGGAGAGTTTTTTTCTCTCAAGAGCGTCCACACACACGGAACTTGTGTGGTATATAAAACGGTATAAATAATGTTGGACCACGCCCAACAAGTCCTCATATCCAATCATTATAGATCTTTAACTCACGAGTTTCATACTTAGTTTGTAACTCTGTCTGCTCTGTTAACCCTATTCTGATGTATGTGCTATTTGCCTTCACAGTGGCGCGCCGAGGGGGGGTGATTCGTTGATCTACAACCCCCCTCGAAAGTCAAAAAAGTGCCCCAAGGGTCCCCCATTAGAGAAAAAGACTATGATTGAGAATTGTCATGCAATACTCCCCCCTTACGTTCTATCGGAAATATTTCGGATACAATAAAAAACACCCCCCCCCTCAAACCAAAGCTCGGCGCGCCACTGTGCCTTCATTTCTATAGTTAAAACTTTACTATATAATAATGTGTTTTTTATTTCTACGGGCAGTTCTACTTCCTCTTTCCTTCCTTTCAGTTTATTTCTCTAACAGTCTTTACTATCAGTCTAATAAACTTGTTAACTATCCAACTTACGGTGGGTAGACGTAACAATAATATATTGTCTATATATGTGACAAAAAGGAGGAAGGTTCTGTCGCGGGCACGTTCCTTTTGACCTAATTCCCTTCATTACTAATACTAATATGAGATCATTGGTGTGATCATTTTTTTTGTCACTTTTCGGCCCCTTTGTTCTGGGCTTTTAACCCTGGGAACGCACGTTGCGTTCTGTTCTTTGAGGCGCTTCGCTCCCTGTCGTACTTAAGGCCAAGCTTTCTCTCTTGTAGAAGAGACAACTTTTTCAGTCTCTCTTCTTCACGGCTACCGAAGAGTCCTTTCTTCCCGACTTCCATTAAACTCTCCATTCAACATGACTCGCATGTAACATTATATATGTTATCGGATGTATATTAATATGTTTACGTGAGCCGCGCCGTGCGGGCGACAGTTCTTTGTTTGTGTTTGCGCTTCTACGGCGCGGAATTGCGCGATTAAAATCTGTCAAGAGGCTACGAAGATTGCTGTACTCGAAATTAGTCACTTGACTTTTGAACGGCTCTTCCAGCGGTGTATACAGGGTCCACCACGTACAATATTACAGGGTCCATCTACGAAGATTGAATAATATCCTTCCAACAGGCAAGTGCGGGAAAATGAAACTAACTTCAGTGAAGAGGCGGGCAGTAAGTTGAAATCAGCTGAAACTTGATTTAAAAACGAATTCGACAATAATTGTGCGTTTGAGGAATTTTGTCTTGAAAGCGGTACTTTTCTTACCCGAAACTAGGCTGAAAAGTTCACTACGAACTTCCGTTCCGCCAATCGTGTTTGGAGCTTAAACAGAAAGCCGCTCATTGTCAGTTATCATTATTTTAAGTTAAGTTTGGTTCTATTGGTTCTTGAGATTTAGCGGGAAATTTACGAGAAAAAGAGAATTCGCGCAAAAGTGCCCAAACACTTTCTACACATTAACATCGTTTTAGCTCCGCCCCTACAACATTTTTGAGTTTCATAAAGAGCAACCATTTTATGAGTTATCCTTTTAGGGTCACTTTGTTTGCCACACTGCCTCTAGAACCACTTAATGGGAAGACAGAATTTCAAAGGAATCACTAACACAGTCAAGCAATCAAGCAATCAATCCAATAAGCCAGTGGTCAAAAGCAAAATCGGCCATTAGTCATTGGCCATTAGTCATTGGCCATTAGTCAGCGATCTTACAAGGAAATGAGACAACTCTGAACGGCGAATTCCTTTATATCTGTTTGCTGTTACCGATGCACTCTTGCCTGCTCTCTTCGATTTCATCGAGAAAATTGGCAGAAAACCAGAACTACTATTTTAAATAAATAAAAACTGACCAGTGGTGGTATATAGGGGGCGCTGTCTATGTTACCGTCTCTGTGAATTAATCAATCAATAAAATGTGTCTGCGTTTATTCAATCGATCAGTCTGTTCAAAATCAAATAATCAATTAGTGCATGTTTCAGTAACATAGACAGCGCCCTCTATATACTACCACTGGTCAGTTTATATTTATTTAAAATAGCAGTTCTGGTTTTCTGCTGATTTTCTCGACGGAATCGAAGAGAGCAGGCAAGAGTGCATCGGTAACAGCAGACAAATATAAAAAAAATTCGCCGTCCAGATTGGAATCATTTCCTTGTTAAAAAGGCTTCCTGCGTGAGATTTCGAAATTGTTTTTATCATGAAATTAATTCAAACTTCAGGCGTGGAGTTTTTGTCGTTTGTGAGGTAAGCGTCAGTTTGCGTGGCCTCCCTTGGAAAACTCGTCAATGTTCGTGGCGGACCCTGTACAAATCGCGGAGCTGTAAAAGGCAACGGCGTCTGCAAAAACGTTGCTATCATTTCCGGTTGATCTCTTCTGGCTTCGAATTACCGCGACCGTCGCCGGTCGGTGATGTTTTTGAGGATTACAACAGCCAGACCTGTTTTGCTCTCACTGCTTCTGTACATTGCAACATTATTAACATTTAATTTTGTGCATCTGTTTCTTTTTGGCTTTGCCGGTTTTCTATATTTCCCGCGGAGTGAAAAGAATTTATATTGCAATCGTCGAGCGACCAAAAAAATGGCGGAATTTTCAAGACTCTCTTGGTTTTTAACGCTGGCTATCTTGCTGGCGGTCGTGCAGGCTGATCTTTTCACACCCAGACATTGTAAGAATCCGACAAGGTCATCCGACTCATCCGCTCAGTTTTCCTCGAGTTTTCCTCGAGTTTTCTTCAGTTTTCTCAGTATCATCGTAAAGAGGTTCGGAAAGAAATAATTTTGGTTGAAATTGCCTACTTCAAAGCCGTCAAACATTTGTTGCGCTTCATTTGACCTTGAGATATTTTGATGGGACTCGAAAGAGTTCTTCTAAGGACCCTTTATTACGCATATATATTTATGTATCAAAAAAATAATATGCGATAAAAAAGATTGACTTATCCCATATGGTTGATTATGTCGATACAACGTGTTGTGTTTTTAATTGTACGAGCAAAGTATTAAGTCACAGCAGAGCAGACCCTCTTGGCCTTTACCCTTTACTCTGGATGTCTGGATGTCTGGATGTCTGGATGTCTGGCTGTCTGGATCTCTGGATGTCTGGATGTCTGAATGTCTGGCTATCTGGATGTCTGGCTATCTGGTTGTCTGGAAGTCTGAATGTCTGGCTGTCTGGATGTCTGGCTGTCTGGCTGTCTGAATGTCTGGATGTCTGGATGTCTGACTGTTTGGATGTTTGAATGTCTGGCTGTCTAGATGTCTGGCTGTCTGGATGTCTGGATCGGTAGACATGTTCTCTCCGATTGTTTTTTATGTAAATTGCCTCTTCCGTTTGATCACAGGTACATGGCACGGAACAGCTCCCATGTGCCTGCCGTCCTGCCCGATGGGAAAGCGCTCGGTGGTGGAGAGCAAGTGCGGCCCGAACAAGCTGGTGTGCTGCGTGACCGGGAACAAGAAGCTCTGCTGCCCGAAGAATCTCGACATCGACCCGCAGACGGCAATTGCCATAGCCAAGAACGGCTGACAGGAGGACATGTCTACCCCGGAGCGAGTTGTGCCCATTAAAACTTGCAAATCAGACATAAACTTTATTCAACTATTACTCGATGAGGGGAGTTATTAGTCCGAAATAATTATCGTCCACGAAAAACTCGCAGCCGCAGCAAGAATTTGACCAACCGTTTTCAAAAAGGTCGTCAACGATTTTTTTTCACATGAAATTGTGGTCTCTTCCTGAGAGCTAAATGTAATAAAAAAAGGCTACAGCTATTTTAGGCCTCCCTTGTAAAGTGAGGGGCCCAATAGCAGCCCGGCTATTTTACCCCTCCCGTGCTGTCCGTTCGTTTGTTGTCTTTCCGTTCTGTCCATCCGTTGTCCGTCCGTCCGTTCATCGTTCACCCGTCCGTCCTTTGTCCGTCCGTCTGTCCGTCCGTCCGTCGTCCATCCGTCCGTCCATCCGTCCGTCCATCCGTCCATCCGTCCGTCCGTCCGTCCGTCAGTCCGTCCATCCGTCCGTCCATCCGTCCGTCCGTCCGTCCGTCCGTCCGTCCGTCCGTCCGTCCGTCGTCCATCCGTCCGTCCGTCCGTTCATCCGTCCGTCCGTCCGTCCGTCTGTCCATCCGTCTGTCCGTCCGTCCGTCCGTCCGACGAGGAACAGCCAAACGAAATTGTTTTCGAAATCCTTATTTATTTCCTGTGAACAGAGTCTTCTATTCATTTTCCAGCTCATTAAATTATTCCCAGACTGTCAGAGCCGCGTTTCATAAAAACCAAATTATGAGACACACAGCAGTCAGGAAAAAGTTTACTTTTGATCTGCAAATGACACTGCCGATTGATCCCTTGCGAGTCGGTCTCTAAGAAAGTTCGAAGCGAGAATCCAATCAGCCGTTTTTTTAATGGTTGAGAGCGATTTTGTGCCGCATAAAAAATTGAACTTTTTCTGGGAACCAATATAAAATGGAGAATGGTAATTAGAACCCTTTTCTCAAAACAATTTGAGGACAACTGGTTTTCAAAAAAGTATGACATACTTATTTTTTAATATTTTTGTAATATTTATACTGTTTTTATTTTATTTTATTTTTATATCCAAATATATTTCCTGACTTACTGGCAGGTGGTGGCAACGTGACATGGCTATAAATCTGAATGACTGACGATAGCTTGGTTTGACTGAATTTCATGTTTTCTGTGAGAAACGATTGGGTCCCAGGTCCTGACTGCGAGTCTGTCGACAAGGTCACACAGGTCACGAAAACATCGTCAACGGAAGTTTGGTGTTCGTTTCACACAGGCAGCGCAGCTGGCATATGCTTATTGACTGCGTTGAATGTAATTAGTGAATGTAGTACATCTGCTGTGCTGATGATGATCTGTGTGCTGCCTTAAAATAGACAAGTCCCCAACAGTCCCCGAAACAGCCGCAACCGAGCCGCACGACGGTTAAGATTTATTTCACAACTAATACGAGAACCGTGGCCTGTGTGCGCGTGTGTGTGCACATGCACATGCGTGTGCGCGTGCGTCTGTGTACGAGTATGCGCGTGTGCGTGTCTATGTCTGTATGTGCCTGTGTCTGTATGCGCGTGCGTCTGTGTGCGAGTATGCGCGTGTGCGTGTCTATGTCTGTCTGTCTGTCTGTCTGTCTGTGTCTGTGTGCGCGTGCGTGTGTGTGCGTTTGTGCGTGCGTGTGTGCGTGCGCGTGCGTGTGCCTTCGCATCTTCTTGGGCACTGGGAAAGAATTCTCGTGGACGAGGATTATGTACTGCAAATCTCCTTACAGAAAAAACATTATCGAGCTTTCGGGCAAGCCGAACGAATTCTAGCAGTGCAGTGGCCGGGCGTTTAAATTGTCTGATTGTTTCTGACACAAATGGCGGCAAGCACGAGCATCGTTTCACTCTGTTCCATGTACGGATTATTTTTGTATTGCAATTTCATCACGATGAGCCATGTCGGGAGCGTCCGGGGGAGCGAGGACGACACGAATCTCTACAATTTTCTCATGCAAGACTACTCCAATTTGACCCGACCCGTGGAGACCAATCAGGAAGCGCTGCAGCTGCAGCTGCACCTGCAATTAATACAGCTTCTCAGCGTTGTAAGTCATCAATCTATAAATGTACTAACTAATTATGTTTAAATAAAAATATTTAAAATATTAAAATATTAAAAACATTAAAAATATTAAATATATTAAAAGTATTAAAATATTTCAGGACGAAGTAAATCAAGTCATCACCACAAACGTCATCGTTAAACAGGTATATGGTTTACAGTTACAGCTGTGGTGGAGTTGCACATTCACCCCACGCCCATTCCAGCGCGCCCACATGAGTGGGCGCATGGGTGTGGGTGTGGGCTGAAGAAGAAATTCCGTCACATCTGATTATGGTTTACAGCTACAGCTGTGGCTGAGTTACACATTCACCCCACGCCCATTCCAACGCACCCACATGTGTGGGCGCATGGGTGTGGGTGTGGGTTGAAAAAGTAATTCCGTCACAGCTGTTTATGGTTTACAGTTACAGCTGTGGTGGAGTTGCACATTCAGCCTACGCCCATTCCAGCGCGCCCACATGAGTGGGCGCATGGGTGTGGGTGTGGGTTGAAAAAGTAATTCCGTCACAGCTGTTTATGGTTAACAGTTACAGCTGTAGTGGAGTTGCACATTCACCCCACGCCCATTCCAGCACACCCACATGAGTGGGCGCATGGGTGTGGGTGTGGGTTGAAGAAGTAATTCCGTCACAGCTGTTTATGGTTAACAGTTATGACTACATTCCTGCTCATCGCTGTTTCCATTGTCCACGGATGAGTTAACGGATATATTTATTAATAATTTATCGCTGCTTTTATTCTACACGCGTGTTGGTTGCTTAGACATGGAACGACTACAAACTCCGGTGGAATCCCAAAGAGTTTGGAGGGATAGGTGAGTGTCTGTTTTGTGATTCTCTATCGACCGTTTGGTTTTTCATAAATACTTTCTTACGGACCAATTTGTTCAAACAAATTGCAGAAATTATTAACATTCCCAGCGAGCGTGTCTGGCTTCCAGATATCGTCTTGTACAATAAGTAAGCAAAGCAGGCGTTCCTTTTGGCACCCTCTGACGTCTCCCTCAACTACAAGACCACTTAATTATAAATCACAAGCAGATCTTCTACGCACGCGGCAAAACAGACGTTCTCAAAAAATGTCCGAAATGATTAATGCTCACTGTGTGGTCTCTCTCTTTCTCTCTCCCTCTCTCTATCCCTCTCTCTCTCTCTGTTTGTACAGTGCGGACGGGGAATACCAGATTACAAAAATGACGAAAATCCTCGTTTATCATAACGGAACTGTCTTTTGGGTACTTATGGATTACCGGGGGAAAAACATCCGCCTTGTCAGAGCAGAGACAGAACCGGCCAGTTCCTTATCAGAACTCAATTATCTAGGATCCTCCTGCTATTTATAAAAGCTACTGCTCCATTGACGTCCGATACTTTCCTTACGTACGTCTATCGGTCGGTGCAGAACGAAATTTCATCCAGGGATGGCAAAACTGATTTAAAACTTATAGTAATTAATTTCGTCGTCTTTCTATTTTCTGGGGAAAAAAATTAATAATTTAATAAAAATAAAAATAAAATAATTAAAATAAAATAAAATAAAAAAAATAAAAAAAAATTCGGTTACCGATTTCTACTAATTTGACGAGGACCAAAACTTTTAGTCTCTCTCAAGTTAGTTGAGAATAAAAAATTTAGTTTTCTGTTTTTAGCTAGTATAAAAAAAGCCACATCAAAAATCCTTCGTAACTGATTTTTATTTTGACCGATTTCAATTTTTGCCATCTTTATGCTCAAAAGTCGGTGAAGCCTCTTTTCACGTGTCTCGTAATTTTTTTCCGTGTTTTTTTGTGTGTTTTTTAGGACAGACAAAATTGCACGATGAAGGTAAATTTGTATTCAATCTTTTTTTCTCACCAATTTAGAACTAAAAAGTAATTAACTTTCTTATTGGTCATCGGTTGTAGTTCACGACCTGGACCTATGGCGCACTGCTGATCAACCTCAAGCCGAGTGACGGTTACGAAGGATACAACAAAATCATTCCGATTGGGATGGATCTGTCGGAATATAAACCGTCAATTGAGTGGGACATACTTAAGGTGAGTTATACATGTGCTGTCTCGATCATTTGGTGCCAACTGTAATGTACTGAGCTAAACGTAATAAAAAATTACGAATTACAAATAAAAAATAAAAAATACGAATAAAGAATAAAAAATAAAAATTACGAATAAAAAATAAAAAATAAAAATAAAAATTACGAATTACAAATAATCAAATAAAAATTACGAATTACAAATAAAAAATTACGAATTCTGGCAAAGAGCCATGGAATTTATTTAATAATTACTCAACGATGGGAATTAACAGTCTAAAAAACATTTCCGGGCTGACGAAAGATTAGTTACAATCGCGACCCTCCAGTAAATCAGACCCGGTGGGCCAAAACAACTATTACGCTTCAATCGATCAATCAAGCGCTTGTTTCTCCCCAAATCGCTGAGCGCAAATTTCGGAGCTGTAAAAATATCAATCAATCAATCGAGAAATATTATTGTAAAACTTTATTACATTTATATTTACAAATCTGATTCCATCGCTTCACCCTCACCCAGGGCCTAAAATAGTGTCTATTAATAGCAGGGCCTAAAATAGTGTCTATTAATAGACAAAATGCATACTTTTAAAAAACATCTTTAGTTTCCAAAATTTCGTCGATTGAAAAAAGTTCAAAT
>LRSR01004248.1:0-13790 GCA_001579985.1 Hypsibius dujardini
GTCTGTCTGTCTGTCTGTCTGTTCGTCTATCTGCGTGCCTGCCTGTCTGCCTTTCAGTCTGTCTGTGTTTTTGCATTTCTGCATTTCTGTTTATAAGCCAGGCATTGTGTCTGTCTTGACTCTATTGGCCTGTTGGTTGTCAAGCTTTGGTCTACCAAACAAAATTTAGTTTACTGGTATTAGATCACTCTAGAATTGTCGTTGTTTTCCAGACGTCAAGCCCTCTAACATTCTGCTGGATCGAAAAGGGAATATAAAACTCTGTGATTTTGGCATTTCCGGTCGACTCATTGATTCGATAGCTCGGACGAATGTGGGATGTCGTCCTTACATGGCGGTAAGTATTGCAGTTGCCAGTCGCCGCCGGCATAGCTTTGGTAAAACACATGTACCTGCGCCTCCTTTCATAATTTCAAAATCTATCCCCTATATTCTCCATGTTCATTTTAGCCGGAGCGAATTGATCCAACTAAAGCGCAGCAATATGACATCAGGGCGGATGTTTGGAGCTTAGGAATAACATTGGTACGATATGTAATTTGGAATCTTCCTAATATGTTTCAGGGTTTAGTGT
This sequence comes from Hypsibius dujardini, assembly GCA_001579985.1. Classification (NCBI taxonomy): domain Eukaryota; kingdom Metazoa; phylum Tardigrada; class Eutardigrada; order Parachela; family Hypsibiidae; genus Hypsibius; species Hypsibius dujardini. The sequence continues at coordinate 575 of LRSR01004248.1, forward strand.
GGGCAAAGCCTGATGAATCAATGGCTGGACTTTGTAGATGGAATTGGCGCTTGGAGAGTTTCCCTACCCAATCCAAGAGTGGGACAACGTGTTCAAGCAGCTTAGCCAAGTTGTCGAAGGAGAAGCTCCCCGACTGCATCGTGATAAGCACCCAAGATTTTCCGATGAATTTATCAGGTAAGCCAACGATTGGCGTACTTCTCAGCGCTAACTAGGCCAAAAACGGAGATTTCCCCTCCCAATCGCAGTAGAAATTTTTCACAAATATCGGTCCATATATCATGATTTAAATTGGGGTCTCGGGCTGGAAATCACATCTGCGGTTTTAGGAGAAAAAAATAAGGAAGAAAAAAAATTTCCGCACCACTTTGTGCTATGGCCCGGGGCTTGATTGATTGATTCATAAACAACGTTTCCGAAGTTTCGTGTTTTTTATCCCAACCACTATAAAACGTTTCTTTTTGGAAAACTTTTGATTCCTAGATTACACCCTTCCACTCATATTTGATTTGGAATCGATTGACATGAGCAGAATTTTACTTGGGTGCCAGGGGGCGGAGCTAGGGTCATTTCTGCAATGTCACTCAGAAGCCTAGATTGAAACTAACCCATAGTTCCGCCCCCTGGCACCCAAATATGATTCTGCTCATGTCAATCGATTCCAAATCGAATTTGGAGTGGCATGGTATCTTGGAATCAATCAAGCCCCGATCCATAGGACAAAGTGGTGCGGGAATGTTTTTCTTCCGTATTTTTTTTTGAAACCGCGGATGTGATTTCCAGCCCGAGACCCCATTGTGAATCATGATATATGGACAGATATTTGCGAAAACAATTCCATTCCGATCGGGAGGGAAAATTTCCGTTCTTGCCCAAATAAGACGACTGTGCCTAACAAATTTGTTTTGCCTTTCCAGCTTTGTGAATACATGGTACTAGTATGAGACTGCGACATAGTACAATGGTTAATAATTTGAGCTGGACTGAACCCATCTTTCTCGACTTTATAGTTTACTGAAGGAGGTCCCTAAACGGCCAAAGTACAAGGACCTCATGGTAAGGAGTCTTGGAGTTTGTTCACAGGCAGATAGACAAACAGGCAGGCAGACATTTGCAGACAGACAGACAGACAGACAGACAGACAGACAGACAGGCAGACAGGCAGACAGACAGACAGACAGACAGACAGATAGGCAGGCAGACAGGCAGACAGGCAGGCAGACAGACAGACAGACAGACAGGCGGGCAAATAAACAGCCAGCCAGGCACAGACAGGCAGACAAGGCAGGATATCTATTGAAGGCTTAATCTTTCCAGATTCATCAGTTCATCAAGAACGCACAGGAAGCCCCGACCGACACGCGAGCCTATGTCGAGTCCGTACTGGCAAAGATGGATGAAATGGGCATTCCTGGAATACCCTAACCGCCGCAAGCTTTTTCGAATTTTGTCGCTAGCTTTTTGCACTATATTTAATTAGACGCTGTTGATCCGGCGGAATAAGCGGACGGGCGAGGATCTTCTCTTACCGGTGACTGTGTCCGCTCCGTTGGATTCTGTACATAGTTGCCTCACGGTGATCTCACCTTTCGGTTTCTGCAGTTTTAACGAGAATATTTTGTGATATGTCGCATTCGTGAATGTGGATTTCTGTGCAGAAAAAATGGCTTTCGCACTCGTAAATTTAGAAGCCAGTTTTGGTGGTATTCCATCCTAAACCGAACAACATCTTTTGTTGGGGTACGAGTTTGAATTATTGCTCGCTAACAGACAACGCGAGGTCGGTCACACCTTCTGTCGAAGCATGCGCTGATCGAGCGAGATGCAAGATTTATGAATGTTATTTCGTTCGGCGTGCGGGTGTCATCCACTTGAGCCAGATGGTGGATGGTATAAAAAACCATATTGGCCAGACTCTTGACCATCTTTCACTGTTTTTCTTGGAGTATTTTGACGCGGCAAAGTAGCCGTGCCACGTTCCCCACGACGGATGAGTCCACTTGAAAAGCCTTCTTGCTGAACCACTTTAAATCACCCCCGAGTTCAGCAGTGAGCAATCGTGCCTTGATATTTTCGATTCCGTCTATTTTACAGTTCACCTCTTATACTGTACCGGTACACATGTATGTACTTTACATAAAAAAACAATAATACTCATACTAAATCAAATGCCAAAAATATAGTTTAGCAGTAACAATAATTAAAAAGTTACTTACGAAATTCAAAAAAAAATAAAAAAAATACGTGCAATGACAAAATAATATTAAAATTAATATAATAAAAATGTTCTGTTAAAGAATCAGTGGGACGAACAACCGTAGATTAGAGCTCCAGGCATCCTTACCGTCTCTATCTAATTCTAACGGCGATACTGAGTTATTTTTAAGAGTTTTAAAAAAGCTTCTTGATGTCTAAAATGTTTCATATTTCATGTGCAGTAATGGATATGGCGAATAATTCTCTGCAAGATAGCCGTTTCGACTATTTTCCCCCGTCCCCGTCCCCGTCGGAAAGGTTCCCTTTCCCCTTAACGTTTTCTGTCGGGAACGGAACGCAGCGCCACATCTCGAACTGACCACAAGTAAACTCCGTGCCCAACCGTCCGTGACCATCCAACTGAGCAGATGTGTTGCGTGTGTTCCCATCCCGCTGAACAGTCCGATTACGTCGCTCCCGGCAATCCCGGAGAGAGCATGCCACTTACACAATAGCGAACGTCCAGGACTCTGACACACACATACAGAGACACAGACACACACAGACACACACACACACAAGCGAAATTTCCGATTGATCCAGCCAGTCATCCTGTCAATCCAGACGGGCAGACAGCGGGAGAGGAGCGCGCTTAGGCAAAGTGGGACACATCCGAGTGTAGTGTATATTGGTCATGGGTTCATCCATCCATCCCTTCCTTGTGCCGGTACGTCTGGCCAAAGCCTCTCTTCGTTCCGGCTTGCTTTCGCACCACTCGCGGTTTTAAATTTTTCTGGCCTAGTAAGCTGAATAGAAGAGATCTCTGTCTTCGGTCAAATAGTCGCACCACGTGGTTCGCAAATTAATCAAAACCAGCCCATCGCGTGTGCAGATCTGTAGAACCAATCGTTACCATCATCATCTGTTCTGCAACAACTGGTTGCTTGCTTGCCGATCACTTTTCACGATTATTTGCACCACATTGCGCCACACAGCGCCACACAGTGCCACACAGCGCCACACAGCGCTAGTTTGGGAGATTCTACCGGACCGCAGTTGTGGTCAGTGCCGCGGCAGTTTAATCCTCTTATCTCGCCATGGAAATCAGCTCCTCCGTTTGATGACCATGTTATGCCTGTGTCCTTTATCAACATCATCTCGGCTCTTCAATCCGTGGTGCCAGTAATCTGTGGGGGAACAAGCTGCTTGGAGATTTTGATCACGGCGAAATTTGTAAGTGGTTCAACTACTGCGCCCTGTTAAGGACCGTTTATAGGACAAACGTGTTTAGTATTGTTTAAACCAAGATTCTGAATTTAAATTAAATTCACAATGAGCATAATATTTAATGTCTCATTTCAATGTCTCCAAGGCAAATTATCCTATTTAAAATGCAAACGTCATTTCCTTGTATTTTCAACCAAATTTAAATGAAAATGTACTTTGTTTGAATTTCGTAATTTATTAAAATAAATAGATTAAAATCAGCACATGATCAGGCGTCTGATTTTAAATAAATTAAAAGTTATTTAATTAAAGATAAAAAACCTCTTTTAAATAACTATTTAAATTGACCTAAACAACATAAGTATCTAGTAAATTGTTAAATTTTTCATTTGAATAAATCATACAGTTTTCTTGCATTTATATATAAATACAAATAAATATATATATATATGAATTTTGCAAGTATTAGCCGCTGGTCAGTAATGATAACAGACCCTTGTACGGTAAGTGAGCGAATTTAATCCAACGGAGGGTCCTGGAAATGGGCAAAAAGGGGCGGAACAGAGGTAATATTTGAACAATCAACCAATCAATCAACGGAGCTCCGCAGCAATCGGAGCGAGTTGATTGGTTGATTGTTTAAATATTACCTCTGTTCCGCCTCTTTTGCCCATTTCCAGGACTCTCCATTAGATTAAATTCTGTCGCTTACTGCACGTACACTGTATCAGTATTGTGATGCTTGAGGACAGTATTCCATAACACATTCAATATTGTTGATGTCGGAGAATAGCCGCCTGCGGAGTGCCTACAATACTTCAGACGCAGGCGTCTCTCTCCTGGGTCCCGTCGTTGACCTACATTTTGTTTATTTATTTGACATTATTGATTTGTTGACATAACTAGCGAAAGCAGTCAGCAGAGCGTGCCGCTCTCTCTCTTACGTAGTACATCCAGCCTGCCGTGAGTTCATTATCCGCTAATTATCATACGGAGAAAAAAAACCATTGAACCGATAATGGCGATTATTTTACATAATTCCGGTTAAATTCTCACATTGAAAATTGAAGCGCTTTTCACTAAAACCATGATTGGCACTGAGTAATAAATTTATGTAACATGACCTCCGGATATTTATTGCGACTTGGGCCTTATCTACGGAGGAGTCCCGAATAAACTAACCTAATTTACTGCGACTAATAACTCTTTTGTTTGGCGAGAGAAAGGCTCGCTGATTGGAAGAAAGGAAGGTCTGCGGAGGGGAAGACGATCCTTTTATTTGAGGCCAGACGGTGGTCAATCGTTCCCAATGTGCATCCGCCTACTCGCTGCTCTATAACTCTCACGGGCAGTGGCTCTCTGCTCTATCGCTTCCGCTGAGGCGCTCCTCTTGTGAACTCTCGGTTTAGGGTAATTTGAGCGTGAATGGACAGTTGATGGGCTGCCGTGGAAGAGATCACAGAGAGCTTTGTTTAGAGCGGCGACGGCTTCCGTGGTTCCTCTCTTGTCTGTCTTGTCTGCCTGTCTGTCTGTTTTCCCTGTCAAGTAAGATTTTGTCCGCCTTGTGTGTGCGGTGCTGAAGAAGAAAGACAAGAAGGGGGCGCCTTGTCTGTGTGTGTGTGTGTGTGTGCGTGTGTGTGTGTGAGTGAGTTGTGACCGGTGGGCGCGAGGAGGGCATGACCAGCAGAGCACTAATCGAGTCTTCTTTTCTTGTTAAAACTGTCAAAATGATGATAGCTCTTGCTGCAGTTTGTACACACTTTAATTGAACCGTAAAACGGATGGAGCGAGCCGAAAAGAGAGCCGAGTGACCACATCCCACACAAACACACTGCTGCCTAGCTATACAGGAAGCAGCCAATTTGTACGCTTCAATGCTGGTGTACTTTCGGATTTTGGCAAATTGAAAATTTCAACTTTAAAAAATTCAACTAAAAAAAATGAAAGTAATGTTAATTTAATTAATTAATGGAAATTAAGAAGGATTCTATTTCATTTCTATTTATTCTGTCTTTTGAATTTCCGTTTGGATTTTTACTTAGGTATTTAATTGTTAGGGTTCAATTATTCTTAGTACTTTAAATTACATTTAATTACATTCAATATTACATTCATGCTTTAAATGAAAAAGCTTATGTTAAATCTAAAATTATAATTAATTTAATAAATTAGACTTTTCTTGGTTATGGTGATACGATATTGATCCATTAGACTAGGCTAATTTGCTTCCAACGGATAATTGACAATGCGCAGGAGCGTTAGAGAGGAACGAAAACTGTGTTAATTTTTCCGCTTTAGCAAAGTAAACGCGCACCACATACAGACCAGGCAGGACAGAAAGAAGGCTTCCCGCGAATCTGCACCAACACTGCTCCCATTGGCCGGTTAAAATAGACAGGGGCGTGACTCCTTTCCTAATCACTCTCTCGTGCACATCCATGCTTTCTCTCACGCTGCCGCTTCACAGCAGAAATCACAACACACGAGCGCAACACAAATTTCCTTCACACGAAAAACTCATTTCAATTTTTCCCTCAAGCCGTTCGTTCTTTTCTCTTCTTCAAGGTTCCATTGCCGCATGAATCCGCGATTGGAATCGTTAACGGAAGGAATCTGAATCGCACACGCAGACGGCCTTGGGGAGTTTATTAGTACCACCGGCTTTGTCTTGATCAACTGCCTGAAGGAGAGAGAGAGAGACAAGCTGTAATAAGGTGCGCCTGACTGATTACGCGACTCGTTTTTTCCCCTTATCTGTGACTATGAAGAGAGTCGCTCGATAATTACTCGCATTGCTCTTTTGATCTTTACAGAGTGAGTACACACACGGCGGTCGCTCGATCCCCACGAAGCAGGAAACTGACCGACTACTCATGCGCGTCGGTTGGGGGGAAAAGACAAGGAACACTTTTGATACAGTCACCACAGCACGGCTTTGTCTGGAAAACGTCCATCGTGTTCTGCCTGCCTACCTGTGACGGATGATGATGTCGAGATGATTACTGCACTGCCCAAGGAAGAAGAAGCCGGTTCTTCCAGTTTCGGATAATTATCACACATGCACACCATGGTCGCCGCTGCGTATTGTGGAAGGAAGTGATTCTTTTCTTCGTGATATTTTCAAATAAAAAACTTTGGCGGAGAAAATTTTCCAGTCAACTTCCTTGTCTGGATTTTGAACGCTTGCATGCTTGGAATTCTCGTTTGGCTGAATTTGGAAGCTGCCTGGATTTTTTACTGCCTGGATTTTTGGTATTAACGGGGAGTGTCTGCCTCCAATTCTCACCATGGGCGCGTTTTATTCGGGGAGGATTTCGTTGCTGGCGCTGACGGGAGCGATTGTTGTTGTTATGATGGGATCTGGAATCTGTGATGCCACTGCTGCTGATGCTGGAGGACGCGGCGGTAGTAATGGAACTGAGTCAGCAGCGTCTCCAGCAGCGGCGGTGCTCTCGCCGGGCATTCCGGTCGATTACACACCCTATGTGTCGGACACGGTGTACTCCAACAACGCCACCGGCCGGAAGTTCGACGCGAAAGGCATGCTCCCGCTCTACGTTGTCACGGATCTCTTCATGAATCTGGTGGGCAGTGATCTCAAAAAAGATATTCCTGCTGGTGAGTGTGTAACTGTTTGTGTTGGTTGATTGGTTGATTGATATGTGAACTCTGTTTCAAGTTACTTGTGCGATCAGTCGATTGATTGATTGGCTGTTTGTTGTTCTGCTGAAAGTATTTGTCAACAATCAAATCAATCAACAACCAAATAACAAAGCTTTCTGCTATTCCAAAGACAGCAAAGCTTTGATATTTAATTCTAGTCTTCGGTTAAGAGCAGCCAAATAGTTTATCATTTTGGATTATACTCTGTCATGCTTTAGAGTGCCTGTCCGTAGCTGGGTGATTGATTGCTTGATTGATCATGTTGAACCGTTTGTGTTGGTGTTGTTGGGCGAGATGACAATTCCGAGTGATTGATCCCAGAACGCTTTGCGTGCTTGGTTATTTGATTCTCAGCTAACTTGTTGATTGAGATCACTGCATTGATTGGTCGATTGATTCGTTTGAAAACACAAAGAAACCTGGCCCTTTTAAATACAATCACTCTTGAGCAATGAAGTAATAAGATTGAACGATAAAGCAGTCTCTGTCTCACCGCTCAGACTTATGTAATTTTAAGCGCGCCGGCAAATCGATAAAACAGTTTGGGTATGAAGGAAGAAGAAAAAAGATAAGACTAGATGATTCGGGTCCGCCGGCGAAAACTTTACGATTCCACTTCCACATCAAAACTCCTCCACACAAGCTCCTCCACAAGCTCAAGTTTCTTTGGATGTCTTTGTCTGTCTTTGTCTGTCTTTGTCTGTGTGTTGTCGAATGCGTCCACGATTACACACTTTCCCCCTTGCATCTCCCCTTCGGATTCCGCATCGCTTCCCATCACCACCACCACACGCACCATCGTTTTGTTTCAATTTCAAATATTTACTTTTGCCCGGGCACTCGCGTTTACGCGTCTTTAAGGCGGAATATGGTCGAGTGTTTTTGCAGGGCACATTACGCGTTTCCCCCACACACACACACACACACACCGCACTTGTCATCATCAGTGGCGGGAGGCGTGCAGCTCTGGGACTGGACACTTCACCCACCACCACCACCGTCGTCGTCGTCTTCTCCATCCAAGGCCGTGAGAATGGCAAACCACCTCGAGAGTATACACACTACACCTCTAACAGTAACCACCGCGTATATGTTATTATGGACGGGAGGAAGTGTCTCTCTATAGGACAGCAGCGTTACGTCGCCTGCTTTATGAGTAGTTTAAATCAATACTTTTTAGTCGCGCTTTCATCAGCCTCGTCTCGTCTCGCCTCTCTCACTGGGGCACGTCACGGACTCTTTTTTCTCCCTCGTTCGGCGTTACAATTTTCCCGATTGCTCCCTTGTTCGTGGGTGCGCTTTGTGTCCGATTACGAGGGACCTGCTGCTTGCTGGGCTCATACAGTAGTCGATATGTTGGACGGACTTGGACTAGTCATCGGCCTAGGTGGAGGAGATATTGAGGATGAGGGAAGGGACTGATGATAAGCGGGTCATACATATTTATTCATAATTCATGCTCTCTCTTGCTGACTCTTGACCGGTCTCGCCTCTCGCGCGCTCCTCGCTTCTCTCTGGTAGTAGCGTCATTTTTGAAAGTATCGACCTAAAGAGGCTGCGCGTTGCAGTGCAAGTGCCTTTTTAATATGCAGATATGTATACTTGATTGTACTGGGACAGGCACAGTTAGACAGGCAAGGAGACGACACATAGACAAGAGTCGAAAATGTGATAGTGAAAATGTAGGCAGTCAAACAGCCGGACAGACTGAGAGTTGTCTGTTTGGAGAGAGATTTGGAAGATTGTCTGAATTCCGAACCTCGTTGTAGTGTTTTGCATTGTCTGTGGCATTCCTCGGCTGTTTTCTTGTGTCTGTACAAGACAAGTTATTTGTAATAATCGAGGTCAGATCCGCGTATTTCAGGTTTCCTCATTTGTTCAGTGTCGCCGCTGTTTTGTGTGTTGTGTTGACGCTTTTGATCGACAGGTCGACGCCATGAGAAATTACGCTAAACGTTTCGGAGGACGGGGACTGCTCGTGCTCGAGTTCGACGAGCTGGTTCGAAATGCACCGGCATCTGGGATTTCCATTTTGGCGACTCCTTCTCGGCGTTTGGAAATTGTCTGTCTGCCTGCCTGCCTGTCTGTCCACCTGCCTGTATGCTTTTCTGTCGGTCTGTCTGTCTGTTTCTTTGCCTGCCTGGCTGTTTATCTCTCTGACTGCCTGATTGCCTGCCTTCTCGCTTGCCTGTCTGGTTTTTGTTTGCCTGCTTGTTTGACTTTCGGTCGGTCTATCTTGTCCGTTACGTGAGTTTCGGCTGTGTTTGGAAGAACAACGGTCCGATGACTGTATCCATAAGGAACGTTGATGACTGGCTGCCTTGTTGATTGTTACGGCTCCATGCCTGACTCTGAGATTAGATTGTCAAGTGCTATGGTTTCCGGTGAGAGTGAGACAGTCTCGAACAGACAATTCATCGGTCCTCGGAACAAAACCCGCACGCACATACACTCTCTGTTCTATTTTGATGGTGGATTAATTTTTTCAAGTGCGCTACTAATCATGAGGAATTAAATGCGCGATCACTACCCGCGTTCTCGCGCACTTGTTCGTTGCCATTTTACAAAGCGTTTTCGCCCCGCATACAGATTTGTATGATAGATGTGTGTAAGGGGAAAAAAATAATGGGCACGGGATTATGCAAAAAGGAAAATGAACGAGCGCTGCACGCAGATGCGGTTACATCACACACCCAGTGTGCTTCTTCTATCTGTCATGTGTTGCACTTTGTCGCTTGTTGAGAAAATATAATCCCCCGGTATTTATTGTTTTCAAAGACGTCTTCCCCCCTCGTTTCCCGTTGAACGTGACTGACAGCTAACAAGGTTTATGCAAGATCCAAGACGTCTCCGGTTACATCGTTCAGCAGCTGGGAAGCGTAAGCTGCACTGGATCCGGCGAACAGACAGACAAATCGTCGGATAGACAGATGGATGGATACCGTTCGACAGGCCAATAGACAATCAGGCGGACAGACAGACAGACAGACAGATAGATAAAAGGATAGATAGACAGACAGACAGATAGGCAGATAGACAGGCGAACAAACAAACAAACAAATAGACAGACAGACAGACAGACAGACAGACAGACAGACAGGCTGACAGGCTGATAGGCTGACACACAGGCAGAAAGACATAAAGGAGACGAGCTTTAGCTGGATCGTAATTCCGTAATATTTTTTTCCCACGATTGAAGTTTCTGTTGAGTGACATTTTTGTCATAGGCCTCTGTTGGAGTTCCTCTGGCCGAGTTCACTTTTCGCCATTTACGTCAGCCTAATTATAACTTGTGTCCACGCGTCGTGTGCCGTCACTGAAGTGTAGTGACAAATTTAGTTTTTGCTCTACTTTTTTTGGCTAGCTAAATGTTACGATTTGTTATTGATATAAATCTACTGTATGTGATATCGTACGAGCTGGTGTGAACAACACGAGCGCGCGATGATCGTGAGCTTGGGGTCAAGGTGTGATGTACGGGGCATTTTTTTCCGCGGGTGTGGTGACGCTGATGTTCGGATCGGTGCACATGGCTGATTTAATGGGGCATTGATTGCGCGTGGGGTGAATATTTTATTATTTTACCCCAGTAAATCGAACATCCACACCGGATCCGACAGATGTAATAAAATAAATTGCAGGGGAAAAGTTCGGCGGTTTTTATCGTTGCTAATGAAATTATATTGATAGGAAGACTGATTGATTGTTCGTTTATAGATCTGAAATTTTGAGTAAACAGTCAGTCTATCTGACTGTCTGCCTGTTTGTCTGCCTGTTTGTTTGTCTGTCTATCTGTCTGTCTGTTTGTCTGTCGCTCTCTGCCTTCACAAGTCTAGTGCACGAGAAGTTTGTTAACTATTTCGTTCTAATTTTCCAGATCTCATTCCGGCGGAAGACGGAAATATTGGCGATGTCTATGCGTACAGCAAACAGGTAACAGTTGAACCGTTACGTTCTGCAATGCGTGATGTTAAAAAAATATCAAAATATTTTCGTTGCAAGTAATTATCCTTTTTTCTCCTCCGTGTTTTCTAGTGGATGGCATTCGAGCGTGGAGTGGTCATTTGTGCGGGCGTGGGAGTGGGTCTGGCCATTTTGGTGCCCCTCGTTGGTCTTCTGTTTTGCTGCTGCCGTTGCTGCGGAAAGTGCGGAGCTAACGCGAAGAAGACCGACCGGAACAGCGATCCCTGTCAGTGCGGGACGCTGACTGTCGCCTTTGTTCTTCTCTGTCTGATTCTGACGTGAGTATATACTCATTTCTTTTTCCGCAATCTTAACCCCCCCCCCACCAGTCAGTAAATTTAGACGCGGTGGCGATTGAACAAGTGTGAGATTTTACTGCCGGGTTGGTGTTTGGTTCCACCGGTGTGTTACCGCGGATTATAGTGTAGCGTTTGTGTTTATTTGCTTGTAGGTTCGGTGTGGTTTGCGCCTTTGTCACCAATGAGTACATGCGGACCAATGTCCGGAAGGTCAATAGCACCTATGCCGATACTACGCAGGATCTACAGGCCTATCTTCGCGATTCCAAGAGTGTAAGTCGCTTAACTCGTCGTCATCATGAATTTTCTTCTTTTTTTATGTCTCTTCGTTAGTTTGTTTGTCTGTTTGTCTATTCTGCCGTTTGTCTGTCTGTCTATCCTGCCGTCTGTTTGTCTGTTTATCTGTCTGTCTGTCTGCCCTGTCATATGCCTGTCTGTCGGTCTGTCTGGTTGCCTGTCTGTTTGTCTGTCTGTCTGCCCTGTCATATGCCTGTCTGTTTATCTGTCGGTCTGTTTGGTTGCCTGTCGGTTTGTCTGCCTGTCTACCGGTTTGTCTGTCTGTCTGGCGGTTTGGATTGTGTTACTCACTGAGTTTAGGACTTTACCTCATGAACTAAACTTCGTTTTACAGCATGCCTCGCACATTCTGGTGCGAAATTTTGACGAGCTGAAGGATCACATTAAAGAGAGCCTAAACGGTATCGTGACTGCTTTACAATTTATAGATCTCGGTCTGGGCAAACTTGAGTATTTACGAGCAGCCGACCTAATTGCCCTCGCTTTTACGATTTCCAACACAGATACGGAAGTCACATCGGAGAGGCTGTTTGACAGCGGTGTCGATTTTGTCGGAGCTGATCATCTTTTCGCTTTTGGCGACCGTAAGTGGAGCAGAGTAATTCTGTTTTAAATTCGGCGCTTCCGGGAATCTGCACTAATTTTTCAATGTGTCATGATTCGACGGAAGAGCTACGACGAGGCACAATTCAGGAAAGGGACAGACAGACAGTTTAGACGGACAGACGGACAGACAGACGGACGGGCTGATGAGCATACCGACAGCCAGACAGACACGCACGGAGGTAGGCAGTCAAGCAGACAGGCAGGCAAACAAACAGACTGACTGACACATAAACACGCAGACACGGGGCAGACAATTAGTCAAGCAAGAACGAGGTCAAACAGACATCCAGACAAGCATTGACGAATTAGGGTGACATACAGACAATTTGGTGTCACACAAATATATTCCTCACTGAGTTTCTACTGCAGGCCTTGCACGTGCCGACAAAGGGATCACCAGCCTCGATGCCTCCTTCACTCGTCTCCGATCTCTGGAGCAGACACTACGGTCCAACGTCACCACAATCCGCGGTTGGCTGGACCAAATCCTTCAAGAGTGCAGCACGGAACGCGGCCAACCCTTCAGTGGCCTCTGCACCGAAATCTCCCACGCGCGGCAAAACCTTGCTTTGGCTATCGATTTCAGCGATGTAAGCCGTATGTGGACTGGAAGAAAAGACACAGTCTGCCTGTCGCATCATATCACATCGCGCTCGCGCATATCCGGTGAAGTGTGCCAAGTTCCTGAAATATCGTTTGTCTTCTTTTTTTGCAGCTGGCCTTATCAAGTGCACTTGGCGAACTGGAGAGGCGAATCAGTCCCAGCGTGGTCACACAAGTTCGTGAGGTATGCACTCCCAGCTGGCATTTGCGACTGGAACTAGGCCTGGTTGCTAATTTCAGGGAAAAAATACTCTGTAAAAAGGAGCCACACGGAAGATAGTAACATGCAGGCAGGCAGGCAGGCAGGCAGGCAGGCAGGCAGGCAGGCAGGCAGGCAGGCAGGCAGGCAGGCAGGCAGGCAG
>LRSR01004249.1:0-31345 GCA_001579985.1 Hypsibius dujardini
ACACAGACACACACATGCCGAGAAATCCAATTTAAATTTTCGGCCGCGTCGGTCGCGGAAAATTCTATTAAGACGGAAGGCTGCATCGAGCAGTTTGTATTTCGATTAAATCCTGATTAGATTATTGCGGCGCTCGGACCCCGGGACCCCCTGCGGTTCAATTTTCGCGCGGGGATGTGGCGCAACGGAAAATAGATTCCGGCGCGGTCAGAAAGACTCCCTTGCTGGTCGTTCTCCCCGTTTTCGGTAGCAGTGCGACTACGGTGGGGGTATTCTGGAAACTTCAAACGGCCAACGCCTCACAGCATGAATCCGGGCTTTAAGCCATAAGCTAAAGGGGATTATCTTATATCCCCCCTCTCTGTCGGTTAGATACATTCTCATAACGTTTGACGGTTAGGGTCACCCTTAACCGTCGTTTTTCAAAGGAGGATGAGCCGGGGCTTCCTATGTATGGATAAGCTTTCGGGGGTCCCAATGAATTATTGTTTGCTTCTGTTCATTTATTTAGTTGAATAGAGAGAAGGATGATTTAAGGCTGATTTCTTCACTAACTTTGTCGATGTAAGGGTGTGACGAATAGCGGAAGGGTTGTTTTTCTAACCCTGACAACATGGTCGTTAAAAGGGTAATCCAACAGGGTGGAATTGCTTTCTGATTCACTTAACTACTGCTACGAAATGTGCCTCGAGGTACTGTGGGGGAAATGGGAAACTTGTCTGATTTACCATTTTACTGACGACCAGTTTCTGGACCTCAGTGCGCCGGGCCGCAGTGGGAACTTCGCCTCGCGGTCCACATGTCGGGTCTAAACTGTATATAATGTGAGCCACGAAGTTGCATTTAGCAATCGGTAGTCAGTAGAGCAGACAGACAAACAGATGCAAAATCAGACATACAGGCAGTTAGAACAGATATGTATGCAGACAGACAAACAGACAAACAGATAGGCAGGCAGAGAGGCAGACAAACAGACAGACAGACAGACAGACAGACAGACAGATTTTTATAAAGCCAGCGAAGAACAGAATCTAGGTGACAGTGAGTGCCAGATCAATAAGGCAATAATAGTCAAGACCGAATATATACTTGACCTTTTACTTACCGTATTGTAGTCAGGTGCGAAGCGAAGAATTTGTCTGTCTGGCCAAAATACATAGGAACGCGTAACGGTTGGATGGACGCGAGTTGCTCTGTACGAAAGCGGTCAAGCGTTGTCAGTTATTGTCTTGTTCGCAGGAGAAGATATACCGTAGCAACATCTTTTGATCTATTCCAGTCCATCACGTCTACAAAGAAGAGGATCCTCCCAGTTCATCCCTTCCCGTCTCCCTTTGTTGTCACACGGGCAACTTTTGTTCATGTTTATCTGGCTCTCATTGTTATTAGTTTCGGCTCACGGTTCTATAAAGAACAACATGTTCTTAAACTAAAGATACGTATCTTCACTTTCGTCCTTGTTTTTCCAACAGACAGTCGGCAGTCTCGGACCTCGCTGAGTTCTACTCCGAGATATCGAGAGGCCGGAGTCCGGAAAACGAGGATAAAAAACGCCTCGCACCAATACAAATACGGCAAATTCGAATTCTGTATGCGTCATGGTAGTCGTACAGACGTGGCCAAAACCTTGCGCTAATCGAACTAAACCATTTAGCTCGTTCCATGCGTGGCTTTATGCACAGTCCCAGTGAAATGGCTTAACTCGGTTAGCGCAAGGGTTTTGCCACGTGTGTATTACGGGCGAGACATGGAGAGAGATTTTTTTCCGTTCGGTCAACAGTTTTACGATCGTTTTATAGTTTCGCAAGTCGTAAAAATAGATTGCGAAAAAATTACTCCGTAGGAGGTCGTGATATTAACGGTAACTGACCTGCCTCGTATGAGTTTACATTTCTCACAGCAAACACGTACATACTCCGCGCATTTCCTTTGCGAATTACATCTAACAGACTTGATGTCCTGTTTATAAGGTGAAATCTGTATTTCGACTTACCCTTCACTTGGTCGATGAATCGGATCACCCTTCACTTGGTCGATGAATCGGATCACCCTTCACTTGGTCGATGAATCGGCGCACTCAAGGATTTCTCTTTGATGGCAGGTGCTTGATTGTTTGATTTTCTGCGCTATATCCTAGTACACTATAGCACTTTCGCAAATCAAGCAATCAAGTACCTGCCATCAAAGCGGAACCCATGAGTGAACCGATTTATCGACCGAGTGGAGGGTGAGCCGAAATACAGACTTCTCCTCATACTGCAAGTGTCATGTTTAAGGGACTCCACAGATATTAGTCCGTTAAATTTAAATTTAAATTTAAATTTAAATTTAAATATTCATTGGCCGCAGGTTATGCATGTTCCTGTTCTTAATTCTGTTCCAAAACTTTTGAGAAAATGTGAATATTGATAGAACCCTTCATTGAAGCATAACTGTGTGGTTCCTCTTTTAAAATGACCCTGCATTCTTAACTTGTCCGAAGATTGTGGTTGTGTTTGCGAAGATAAAGAGAAGTCGGTTCATGGGTGCGTGGAAGTGACGGAGCACGCAGCGCGACCAACTCCCACCCATGGCGTGAAGGATGAGCACCTAATGATAGGGTCCACCTGCCCATGGTCCCCACAATGCTGACCATCTTGTTTTAAAATCGTGTAATCGCCGGTTAAATTTCATGTTTGGAAAGTTGTACCGATGCTTGAGAACTGTTATTTGCTTTACAAGTTTCAAACAAGCCACTTTGTTAATGATAGTTCGGGTCTCTCTCTCTCTCTCTCACTCGAAGCGCTCCGGTCGGCTTGTAATTGAGGAGTCTTGTTACTGATATGGCTTTGACGTGCGCTCGTCGTTTAAAATTAAAAACCGCTCCCGCTTTGACATTCTTCCGCTGCTTACCGAGGAATCTGAAAGAATAATCAACCAATTTTTACAGCAACATTATTTTTAACAGTAACTTGTTATCACCCACACCGGTACATAAAGGTATAAATACATATAACATATACATATAACATGTATCTGTATATAACATATATATAAAATATATATACAAAATATATATAGCATATATATATAACATTTATATAAAATATATATAACATATATATAACATATATAAATACATGTATACATGTATATAGCATATATCATATATCTGTACATATAACAAATACGTATAGATAAACTATAAATCTGGAGCATTAATCACTGAATTTCAGAAACTACAAACTACTGTTTTAGGAACAAGATTGTGCAAGATGTTACAAGATTGTACAAGATGTTTCAAATTTGCCCTAAAACTTAGGTGCAATTGCCAATCTTTCATAATATGCTGTTACCGTTCAGAAACAATATAATTTTTCAATGGAAACAACAAAGCAGTATCGTTAATCTTTATAATGTGCTGTTACCTTTGAGAAACGATATATTTTTTTCAATGGAAAAAACTAAAGATTACCGCCGGTAACTGGTTTTTATAAAGCGTGCTTCTTAACTCAAATCATCGCTTGATTGTAAGTTTTCCCCCAACTGCCGTGCCGGTTGGCACATCCTTATACACAATGTGCAGCTACTCTATGTACGAGGTATATGCGCAACGTATATTGTGTACCAGATGCAAAGTTTTAAAAAACCAGCCGTAACCATTTGTTTCCAAAAAAACCAGCCGTTACCATTTTTGGAAACAAAATTCTAATTTCTAATTTCCTTATTTCTGAATTACCTTTCCGAAAAATGTTTTGTGTCGAAAAAATAGACTGCTTTTTAGATTTCAAACGTCACAGATCATCTCTGCTACTCTGCTTTAGATTTTTAAGCTGGCGTTCAAGCCAAGTCTTTCTGGAGATGTCTTGCCTGTGACCTTTCATGGTTGCCTTTCATGGGTGCCTTTCATGGGTGCCTATATCAATCCTTCGACTATGTCTTAAGCTTTGATGAACTTCTCACAACGTTGTAATTCCAGTCTCAGCATCATAAATTATGTAGTGTGTACACTCAGACACTGTTCTGTGTGCAGACAAGTCCGGCTGCATTCCCGCGATATGGGTGTATGCATTTCCAAATGTCTCTCTGACCACTGTGATTTAGTGACGCGGGCGCGCACGCGCGCTCTGCTATTAATCGATTTAGGTATTATTAGGATCATTAGTAAAACAGGCCGAGGACAGTCAGTCAGATTTAGCGAAGGAATTTTCATTCAATCATTATGCCGGCAAAGGGCGGATGACAGCGTCCCGCGCATCACTGCTAACTCAGCCGGACGTTTGGAATTTTCCAATCTAAACTTCAAGGCACTGGTCGTGGGTCGGAAGTTTAAGGAATGAATTTCGTTACATGCTGCGAACGCCAAGTGTTCCGTGACGTGCGGCATGCTGGTGCTATTTGAGGAAATGGTCAAGGAAATCTTGTCACCAGTTGTTCTTCAAGGTATCCCTTGGGAGGATCTAGACATCAATACCTGTCTGCCTGCCTGCCTGCCTGTCTCTCTGTTTGTCTGCCTGCCTGCCTGTCTGTGTGTCTGTGTGTCTGTCTGGCCGTATGTCTGTTTGTCTGTCTGTTTGTCTGTCTGTCTGTCTGTCTGTCTGTCTGTCTGTCTGTCTGTCTGTCTGGCCGTATGTCTGTTAATATATGGATGAAAATGCCTGTTTCGCTATTCGAGATAGCCGTGGCAGGTACTTTCACAACAACGCAGATAAATACGACGTGGCACAGTATTACTGCATCACGTAACATTCCAACGGAACAGTTTTGGTTGTGTTGGACTTCGGAGAATTATTTTGCGAGGCGAAAATTATTGATCCGTGAAGTTCCTGCCCTCATCGAAGCGTAGACGCGGAAGGTTCTGTGTCCCTTCCTATGCGCGAGCTTTTATATGTCTGATCTGCGTATACACAAAACGATTATACACCCCGGACAATGGGGCAAGAACAATGCCGGAGGGTGCTTGAATGGCCGCCATCGCACCTTTTGATTCAGTGAAAGTCCGTTCCAGACAGTCTGTCGTCGTGACTGCATGCAACTCACACACGAATTTTATCACACATCCACAGACAGGAAGGGATTTATACAGGACTCCACATACAGGCAACATCGATTTCTTCCTGAATCTCCCGCCCGATTCAGCCCCTCACACAATCCCTACTTATATTTTAGCAAGAGGAATTTCACGCAGCAAAGACATGCACTCAAGTACACACACGGGAGAAGGAGGAGTGGACAGCCCTGCCACAGACGCCTGAAGGGCCATGTTAACATGACTGTCCTATTGGCAGGTTTCCTCTGCTAAGATCAGCCTGGCAGTGACAGCTTTCGATCGTTCCTCTCTGTCTGTCTGTCTCTTTCTCTTCCCTGCCTGGATTTGACTTCATCCCTCTGCTGCTGCGTCCTGGTCTTCCTCCAACACACCAATACAGACAGGCATCCGGAAAAGGATCACGTCATCCGATTTTCTGCTCACCCACAACCTCCACAGACAGACTACATACACCAGCATGCTATTGTCTATATAAAGCCACCGGTTTGTCTGTTTCAGTCTGTTTCAATAGATTACTCAGAAGCGATTCGGATTATGAGCGTGAATTAACGTCTCCTGCCAAGGTGAACCCTTTTTAAAGTATCCAGACATATTTCGTTGGTGGTTGCTCGTGGTCGGAATCACTTTGTGACTTTGCGTTCTTAACTTTCTTGCATTCTGGTGATGTGACTATCTGCGGAGTGGGCGGGTCCGGTACAAGGAAAGTCGCCGCGCGTCGTTTCGCTTCGCTTGAACATTTCCACAAAATCGCCCCCGAGGCGTGTTGAAGTTTTTCAGCTATTCACATCGTTCGTGGTACGGTGTGCTGTATGACCATCTTGTTCTCTATTTTGGCTGGGAGACGTTTCTCACAGCGCAATTCGACCGAGAGTTAGGTCCGCGTGTATCTCCGTCAAATGCCTGTCCGCCACCGTTATCTTCAGCAACATCCGCAGCCGCCGCCGCCACCATCATCCTCGTCCGGGCCGGAAGATTTCGAGAGCCACAACAACAGGAGGATTGTCTCGGGGAAGATGCAAAATCCCGGTGGGATGTATGATAAGTGTCACGGCTGTGGAATGGTGATTTTGGATCCTTTTATCATGGCCATCGCCACTCCGACGGCCAGTCAGGTTTGGCATGCCGATTGTTTGCGCTGTTGTGAGTGCAAGTGCCCACTTCAGGAGCGGTGTTTCTGCAATGGAGGACGCTTTTTTTGCCGCGAAGACTATTTCAGGTAAATTACACTTCATTGTGCGGGACGTCTGATTGTCTGCCTAAGTGTATAACTGCCTGCCTGCCTGCCTGCCTGCCTGCCTGCCTGCCTGCCTGCCTGCTGCTGTCTGTCTGTCTGTCTGTCTGTCTGTCTGTCTGTCTGTCTGTCTGTTTGTCTGTCCGCCTGCCTGCCTGCCTGTTTTTCTGGCTGTATCTGTCTGACTGTCTGGTCATCTGCCTGTCTGGTCATCTGCCTGTCTGCCTTTTTGTTTGTCTGTTTGCCTTTTTGCCCGTCTGTTTGCCTCTTTGCTTGTCTTACTGTCGATTTGTCGGTCTGTCTCTTTTGCCTTGATTAATCCGATGTATACAAATGTCTACATGTCTGTCAGTCTCAGAAGTCGAATCTGTAATAGGGTTAGGCATCTTCAGTACGCTCGTTTTCTTCGGCAATTCAGTTGAAACAATGATGTCAGCTAAGTTTATGACCCGTCTGAGGGACTCTCTAAATGAAGAAAAGGCAACCGGTCTCCCAGTGCAGTCTAATGAACTTCTCTCCGTCTTTCGACGCGCATCGCGGGCCCAACGTGTTAATTGCACGTCGTAAACGCGTTAACACCGCGTGGGTGCCCTCACGCCGGTAGTCCCTATCCCTATCCACACACAAATATATATATATATCCCTATCCATATATATATATATATACCGGCTGCCGCAATTAACTATAATTAAGTTCGGGAACTTCTTTCGCGCGCGGCCCTGTAATTAATTAAGGGGGAACAATTACCCCAAGTGTGAACTTCCAACAAAAGTAAGCAAATTACAGCCCATCGATGCGTTTTCATCCCAATCGCTTCAATTCTGCTGTGGATAATTATGATTATTTAATACACACCAAGGCAAGACGGTCGTGTGTTACTTACCGGTACTGACTAATTTCCGACTGCTGTCGTGTCGTGTCTTGACTGTGTCGTGTCTTGACTATGTCGTGTCTTGACTGCAGGCCAAAAAATAGCTGATGAAGTGATGAGATTTTCGAATTGAGCTGTGTGTGTGTGTGTGTGTAAAAATTGTTTTTGTGGGTGTTTGAATAAACATCGCTCGGGGTAGAAGTGTATGTGCTAGATAGGGATCTTATTCTTTTGGCGCGACGCAATGGCCGTGTGCCGGGATTAGGTTGATAATCCGTAATCCGACAAGTCGTCTCCGTCGTTCGTCGTCGGCCGTTTTGCGGCTCCCGCGCGCTGATTCCTCTCTCTTGCCGATTGATATCTTGATTTAGAATTGATCCCACCGAGTCGCGAGGCCGTTTGCTGCTGCCATGTTTTGTGTGGGAGTGCATAAAAAGTGGCAAAAAGTGGCAAAAAGTGGCAGGCTTCAATGGGGCTGACATGTTTTCCTATGACACGTGTATAAGTGAATGCCCGCACACGAATAAGCGGACGAGCGGACGATTAGAATAGGCGGACGACGTGACGGCGCCTGTCAAGAGCCAAAAGGTCATGCTTGTGAAAACATGTTGTCAGGCAGACAGGCAGACAGGCAGACAGGCAGACATGCGGACAGGCAGACTGGCAGGCAGGCAGGCAGGCAGACAGGCAGACAGGCAGGCAGGCAGGCAGACAGACTGGCAAGCAGGCAGGCAGGCAGACAGGCAGACTGGCAGACAGACTGGCAGACAGACAGACAGATAGACAGGCAGACAGGCAGGCAGGCAGACAGGCAAAGCCGGTAGCGCTAAAAAATATAATATGGAGCCCATAAATCATAATCTATTAGCTTCCCCTACATTTTAACGCAATTAAAAACAACACAAATTCTCATGGAGTTTTCCAACATTTGAGCTTTAATAAATGATTAAATACTGTTAATTATGTTCTTCCCATTGAGTTATAATAATATTATAATTTAGTCTGGAGTTTAGTAATCACTTACAGCAACCGATCGTCAACTGACCAATCCCGCTAAATATATTTTTTCGAAATATCAGTTGTGAAATTCAGCTGAAATATTTTTTATTTATGTGTCAGTTTACATGTTCTTGAATGTTTTCATAACAAGGATGCAAATGCTATAACGGTGTGAATTGTTATTGCAGAGCTTTCGGTCAGCCGTGTAAGGGCTGCGGCGTCGGGATCGATCCGACGGAACTGGTGCGGCAGACGCAGCGCGGGAATTTTCATTTGAAATGTTTTATCTGCACGGCATGTCGGAAACAGCTGTCCACCGGGGAAGAATGCTACAACATCGGGGACTGCGAGTTCAACTGCAAGGACGATTATGTCACCAGCAAACACGCCAAAGCCGCCTCCTCCACACTGCAATCATTTTCCTGTAAGTTTCACTCGCTCCTTCTTATTCTACCCATACCACTGTGCAACACGAGTGCGCAGTGCACTGTACAACCGAGTGCGCAGTACGCAGTGCGCTGTACAATCCGAGTGCGCAGTGCGCTGTACAATCCGAGTGCGCAGTGCGCTGTGCGCTGTGCAACATGAGTGCGCAGTGCACTGTGCACATGAGTGCGCAGTGCGCTGTGCGCTGTACAATACGAATGCACAGTGCGCTGTTTGGTGTGCATGGAGATGTGAGGAACAATTCTAGGGCCGATTTTAAATTCAATGTGAAATATTTCAAACATCGATTTCGGGCATTAAATAGAGACAGACTTTAGAATGTCGCGTCGACATGATGCAATGCCACGTGTGGAAAATGTAAAATTAAATACAAGGAAGCGCAGCACGATAGTTTTTTTAGCAGATCAAACTCGCGCGTCAGCGCGGCGTTGACTTCTTTTTGACGGACAGCTTCACCACATCAACAAATTCGCCGCGGCGAAAACTGACCAGGCTAATCCATAAGTCACGACAAGCGGCTTTTCTCTCGGCTGCACGTCAAAAAGCAGGTTAATGTCTTTTGAGAGCCTTCTCTTTCCGGGGGCGGAATTTCTGCGCTGCTTCTTCTGCGGGAAGCAAAAATAATACAAAGATGTATGTCCGTCGTGCGCGTTCGCGGTCGCCGCATTGGTGACATAGGCGACTTTTGAGTGGCTCTCTCTCTCTCTGCTTTCTCGACAACACAACATTATATACGCACCACTAGTGAAACGCCAAAAAAGACCACCACACCACACGACATGCGGATGGGAGCATCTTTGGGCAGATGATATTTCTCCGACAGAAATGCGATATTCTTCGGAAATTGGATCGCCGAATTGAGGAGCTTCAGAGTGTCGTCGTGGTCTTCTTCTTCGTTCAATGTAGGCAGGCAGGCAGGCCAGAGCGCGAGAAAGGACGCGTGAAAAATGTCGACAGTTCATGTCGGCACTCCTGTTCACTGGTTCAGGCCTGTCTATGTGTCTATGTGCCTATTTGTCTCTGTGCCTATGTGTCTATATGTCTGTGTGTCTATGTGCCTATATGTTTATATGTATATATGTCTATGTGCCTATGTGTCTGTTTGTCTAAGTGTCTATGTGTCTATGTGCCTATATGTCTATATGTATATATGTCTATGTGCCTATGTGTCTGTTTGTCTTAGTGTCTATGTGTCATCTGCATAATCTGTGAGAAGGATCATTTATCTGATTTACCCGTGTATTGTCAGGCAGATCATAAAATGAACATTTGAATTGTTAATCATAGCTTTACGACAGGCTCCGTGTCCTTTCATAGTCCAACAACACACACCCCATGTCGGTCGTAAAATTCGGCCGCCCAAGGTGACAAGAATTTAAGCTCGTAAAGACAGTGCTGGGGTATTATTGTTATTGTGCCTTTTCCGTAACTTAGTTCTCAACTTTTATGGAATCGACTTAATTATTTCGGTTGTTATATATATCATTTAAACCATGTATTATAAAAAAGAGATGTCTTATGGCAGAACAATTTGAATGCAGAGAACTTGATATATGGGAGCTGCAGGCGAACACGTAGGCTGACTGGCCGACAGACCGGCAGACATACGGACGGACAGACAGAGACATGCATATAGACAGAGAAACAAAGAGATAAGCAGCCAAATAGAAAACAAGCAGGCATTCAGACGGACAGACAGACAGACAGACAGAAAGATGAACAGGCAGGCAGGCAGACAGACAGGCATACTAAGAAACAGACAGACAGACAGACAGACAGACAGACAGACAGACAGACAGCAGACAGACAGACAGACAGACAGGCAGACAGACACCGACAGTCAAGAAAGCCGACACGCTGTCTGCCTAATTCGTTGAACGAGCGGGACGCCGTTAGTAGTCGGTTAATCGTGACTTCCGCCTCATTTAACTCGAATCGGCAGCTGCAGACGGGTCACAGACTTTATCGCCAAATGTCTATGTGGCATTTTTCGGACGATAACTTTCTCCACACCACAAACGCGCGCTATCTGGAGACTCCCCCCTTGGAAGTGTGGCCATCCGGGGGTATTGTTTCAGGGGAGAGCGTTTCTTTTCTTACTAGCCTCAAGGCTGCGGGTGGTGGGAGGATTCCAGATTCCTCAAACGCTTCTTTTTGTAACAGTGCGCTGTTGAAAGTTTACTTTCTTTGGACAGCACGCTGCGCCATTCAAACTGCTCCACTCAGCAGGTCACCCAAACTTCTCATTTTTCCCCGTCTCTCTTTCTGTTCCATTCACGTGTACCGCACAGTCAGCCATTAACGTTCGCTGTCGGATGCATTATTTATGAAGACGTATATGCTAGTCTGACGACTCGCAGCTTCAGACAAATTTTATTCTGGCTTGATCAGAGGGTTCAGTACGGCACGTTACCGAGATAGACAGATACCGCAATCGAGCGAATAGACAGTTCGTTCGAAATGCTGACAGATGTACAGAAAACATGAAGGCAGACAGACAAACCGACAAGCAGACAAGCAAACACAGACAAGCAGGCAGGCATACTGACAGGCAAACAGACAGACAGACAGACAGACAGACAGACAGACAGAGACTGAGGATTAAAATCTAGGAATCATTAAATCATATAGTAACACATAAATCTCAGTTTTGCTAGAGTCTTCGAGTAAAGTCAGGCAGCCTCGAACATCGAACCATTGCGCGAGATCCCCAGAGTCCGCTCAATTCCCAAGTTTGACGGGCCAACTGTGACACCAAATACTGAGCATTCCCCCGGGGGACCGGACGTTCACTGTTTTCCTCCACTTTTTCCTCCGTTCCTCCCCGTTTCCCCTTCTTTATTCAAACAACGCGTCCGGTCCCTCCAGTTCGCGATTTTTCTCTCTGGCCTCTCTTCTCGCCCTGGCAAAGTTTGTTCGCCAGATCAGATTGCGAGGCTCAGATGTCCCGGCACGTATAAATCAAGCGGGCAGAGCCCCACTTCGGTGACGGTTGTATGTGTGTATGTGGATGGGCTTTCCGTCCGTTTGCTCTCTTTCTCCCTCCGTCCGTACGTCCGTCCGAGGCACACACACAAACACGAGGCCGGCAGCTGGTTCTTCTTCCTGTTTCATCCCTTTTCATTTCCAGCCTCCATCGCCCGAGAGTATCCGCCCACTTGACTCTGCGGAATCAAGTGTCCTCGTCCTTAAACAATGTGTGCTTCGGCCTGCATTTACATAGAATGACTGTATATATTTCGCCTTAGATGTGTTTAGGATGTAATTAGGAATCATCTGAACTTGATTGACCCTGGAGGCAACATAACTTGAAGTTTGTAAACAGTTATGATCCGAGTACTCTTGTATGTTTTTGCATCTCCACATAGAACCGCCATACTTTCTGATGATGGAATCACTTATTGTGTGTCAATATGTCTACCTGTCTTGTCCGTCTGTCTACTTGTCTGTCTGTCTGCTTATCTGCTTATCTGCCTGCCTGTCTGTCTACCTGCCTGCCTGTCTGTCTGTCTGTCTACCTGCCTGTCTGTCTGTCTGTCTGTCTGTCTGTTTGTCTGTCTGTCTGTCTGTCTGTCTGTCTGCTTGTCTGTCTGTCCATCTGTCTGTATGTCTGTCTGCCAGCCTACCTGATTTTTGTTTGTCTGTCTGGTTGCTTGCCTGCCTGTTTTTATGTACATATGGATATTGTGCGTTTTTAAAACTATCACCCGGTATCGCCGAATGTTTATCGAAATCAAGTGAATAGAAACGTTGACCTCTCACCGTGTAGAACTTCGCACTGGGCTTCCGGGTCTTTTGATGTACTCGCGTGCTCGAGAGTCTCTGAAAAGACTAAATAGAGCAGCCTTGTTTTCTCAAAACACTTATCCGCCACACAGCCCGCCACCCGGACTTTGTGTCTCTTCCGCCAATAACATCACAGCCCACGAAGTCGTAGTGCAAAAACCTCCCGCTTGCAGTGGCCGTGCGACTGTTTTTCTAGCGAGCCATTTGTCCGGCTAAAAATATATCGATTGAGGCTGTTTTGACAGGGTTTGCGTGCGACGGGACCGTCCGTCTCTCCGTCCTGCCTGTCACCCCGGCGCGGCGGCAATGCATATTCCCCCTGATTGTCTTCATTAATAAGAATACATGTCAAGCACACAAATGTATGCAACCGCAACCGCGCGGCCGGGCGAATTGTGAAAAATTTCAAATTCATACAACCGCGCTGTCAACGCGCAAATTGCCCCAATCCACGGGACGTATGCCGGCAATCAGATCAATCAATTTGCCTCTTTATAACTTATTTATCCGATGCATGAATTTAAATTCATGAATTGAATATTTAAAACTGCCAATGTAACAGTGAAGACGATTTTGATATCATCCCGAGATATTTAAAAACAAACACAGACAGTCACCCTGTTTTGCTTGAACTATAAAACAGACAGACAAACATACAGACAACCAGACAGACAGACAATCAGACAGTCAGACAATTAAGATGACCCAAAGTCAAACAGACAAACAGACAGACAGACAGACAGAGAGACAGGCAGGCAGGCAGGCAGGCAGGCAGGCAGGCAGGTAGGCAGACGAATAGACAGACGGACAAACAGGCAGGCAGACAGGCAAACAGATATAGAGAGACAGAGCAATTGGCGAACTTTTTCGACGAGGAGGGTTTTAATCTCTTGCAGCTCAAGCTGTTGAAATGAGCTATTCTTTATTTGCAGGCAAAGCAGAGCAATCGTCGCCGGGAGCTGCTACCTCACCCTGTCTGCTCGGCGGAGGCGGTCGCGACCTGTCCAGAAGCGAGTCTCTCAAACCTGACCAACACGATTGTTTATCAACAACGGGTCCTTCAGACGTGACGAACGGTGCGCCGATGAATAACAACAACAGTAATACCGCAACCCCAATTATCGGCCGGGCAATGGACGGTCACCTTCTCCATCGCGGAGAGGATTGCGAGGACGACGACGAGGAAGACGAGGATGCCATGAAGTGCAGCGAGAGCGGTTCGCACGTGCCGGCCTCGGATCGGGATTGTTGTGACAAGGACGGGAAGAGCGTCAACGGCGACAACACCAGCAGCATCGACGAGAGCGAACCGCGCAACGGCAACGACGAGAATGTCAGCACCAAACGCCGCGGCCCACGCACCACTATCAAAGCAAAACAACTCGAATTACTCAAAAGTAACGTGTCTATCTGTCTGTCTATCTGTCTGTCGGTGACTGTCTGTCGGGTTTGCTCAGACTCTCGCTGCTGTCTCCGGATAATGTGTCGCGGCCTAGTGCCAAGAAATCGTATACGCTTCGGCGATTATTGATTTCTTTATTTGGTTTT
This sequence comes from Hypsibius dujardini, assembly GCA_001579985.1. Taxonomy (NCBI): domain Eukaryota; kingdom Metazoa; phylum Tardigrada; class Eutardigrada; order Parachela; family Hypsibiidae; genus Hypsibius; species Hypsibius dujardini. Next base: position 13,913 of record LRSR01004249.1, read on the forward strand.
CACATCTTCCTTGTCTTATGTTTATATGTGTGTGTGTGTGCGCTTTCAGACGCCTTCGCACAGACGCCCAAACCCACGCGCCATATCCGCGACCAGTTGTCGCAGGAAACCGGTCTCACTATGCGAGTCATTCAGGTATTCGAAAATTGCTTTTTTTTAATTGATGTACAACAGATAATAAGCTACAGTATATGCGGATCGACAGTCAAATACAGTATAGATGGATATATTGTTAAACAGGGTGGCAGAAAAACAGACAGAGAGGGACAGAAAGACGGATAGGCAGACAGGCAGATGAACAGACAAACAGTCAGACAAACAAACAGACAAACAGACAGGCAAACAGACAGACAGGCAAACAGACAGACAGACAGACAGACAGACAGACAGGCAGTTGAATAGACCTACTATTAGCCAAACAGACCGATACAAACATACAGAGGCAGTGAGACATAAAAAGGCCACCATACTTCAACCTGGCAAGCATCCAAAGAGGAGAAGAGGTCCGTTTGCGAAATACCACCCGGACTTTTGAGTTTATCGAAACGGACGGGCTGCAAAAGCAACAGCTGGGACCCTTCCCTTGCAAGTTTTGTCAGCCATGACCCGCCGCTGGGAAGTTAACTGACAGGGCTTCCAAGCGGAAACCGGCCCCCGACATGGGGTGGATAAGCTTTGTGCGCGCGACCGCTTTACCGAGTTTGGCTTCCGTCCGTCCTTCCTTCCTTCCTTCCTTCCCAAAAGCTAAACCCCCGGTCGCTTCGGCCTGACGCGCAGATTCCGGTGGTCGCAGAGTGGAAGCTGCCCGTGATCGATGCAGCCACCCTGGCCACCGTGCATCACCAGTGCTACCGTGTCACGCAGAAGAAAGCAAAATTGCTAACTCATGCGGATAGACATTTGATGGACACTTGATTCGCGACTTACTCAAGCGAAACTGGTCGTCGGTCCCGGTCTTCCCTCTTTTCTCCCCATCTCATCCCGCACTCTCACTTTGGAGGAGAAAGGGGGGGGGGAACTTTATCGGCCGAGCAATCTTTTTCACATTTCGCTGACTAAACGACTACTAATGCAAATAATCTCTCCTTTGCATCGCCGCTCGCCGCCAAGGTTAACTGCCCTAATTTTCATTCATGGCTACACATTCTAGGGGCGGATCAACCATGAGCAATAATGTTATGATGACCTTACTAGAGAAAGATATGTACCGGAAATCAGGCATACTAGCGATGGCCCCCAAGCAAGTGACCAAGACTCACTTCCAGGCATACCTCACTTTCAGGCAAACCTCACTTCCAGGCATACTTCCACTCACTTTCAGGCATAACTCAACTCACTTCCAGGCAAACCTCACTTCCAGGCAAACCTCACTTCCAGGCATACTTCCACTCACTTTCAGGCATAACTCACTTACAGGCATACCTCAACTCACTTCCAGGCAAACCTCACTTCCAGGCATACTTCCACTCACTTTCAGGCATAACTCAACTCGCTTTCAGGCATAACTCACTTCCAGACATACCAGTAGTCAATACAGGCAACCAGACAAATACCTTTGAAAAAATTAGAGCGCCTGATTGGCAATGGTTTTATTAGACTTGTATGCTTATTTTAATGCGGTCTTTTTTGCAGGTTTGGTTTCAAAATCGCCGAAGCAAAGAACGCCGGATGAAACAGCAGAACATCATGGGGCCAGGTCGGCGATGCAATATGTTTCGATCGCGTCGCTCGGGAGGACGATCGCTGCGGGAGTTCGACGGTGATTCCGGTGATATGGGAGTTCAGGGTCCACCCGGATTCGCTTATTTTCCAGGTCAGTGTAATTTGTCGCTCAGCTAGTACCGAGTTTTATAATTTAAATATACACCTACTACATAATATACATATACATACTATTATTATATTAGGTTCAACGAAATCTAAAGATCACTTAAAGACTTTTTTTCTGCTCCCAAGACGAGTTCATTCGTTGTTGCGAATCTTGAAGAGGGAAAACTGAGTCAATTGCAGTATATGAGACGTGTTTATGAAAAACAACCAGCCGTGAGCGTCATTTCTTCTATTAAAAAAAATAAAACTTTTCATTATCCTTTGACAACAAATTTTTTTTATGTATTTGAGTGTGTCAATAAAACCGTTTTTTTTTGTAACACAGCTTCTCATTATGAGAAGTGTGGCCGATCAGTGTCCCGGGTAGCAAAGCTGCACCGTCGGATTACCCGGCCAGTCCCCCCGAACAGGGATGGAAATTAGCGGTAATCGTCAAATAATTGCCGCAAGTGGGGCAAAGTGAGAACAGGATAGGGACCGGACGGAAATGAGTGGATCGAGAGAGAGAGAGCGCGAGAGAGAGCGATCAAGTGTCATTGAGAAGCTTGAAGGTATATACAGACAGACCACAGAGAGTGGAACTGCAAGCAAAAGGGGATGGATGGCCAGCACTCGGTGAACGGGATTAGCTCGAGCTCAATCAGTCGCCGACAAAAAGGTCGCTCCCTCCAGGAGCCCCGGGGACAGACACACAGACAGTCACAGACACACAGACACACAGACAGACACACAGACATACGGGCATCTCGGAAAAATGAGCAACAGAAGCCACCACACCGACTAGGAACTTATTATGGCTCAATTCACAGGCGAAATCACAATCTTATTATGCGATTATCTTTAGCTGAGAAAATGTTTGGCAGCCCTCGGGGACTGAGACATAGTATATACACCGTAATCCCTTGATACATACAGCAGGCAGTGCTCAATACCTCAAGCATCATCCGCCGAAATATGTCGCTCTTTTCTTTGCTACCTCGAAATGTCTCTATGAATTAATTGTGTGTCCTCTTGAGAAAGGGGTATATTTTTCTTTGGGATATACCGGCGCATAGTGTGAGGGACCGCACATGGCAAAATTCAGCGCGCCCCCAATCCCATTGGGAAAAGTCGAAAGAGAATCGGATGCTCGAACAAAAGGGATTATTTTTGGTGGGCTTCTTTTGCCGCTGGATGTCCGCGCCCTGGGTTGACTTGGGACCACTTGTGTCAGCAAAGGAGGGGAAGTTTGTTTTGGGCAGAACAAACCAAGTTTATACCAGGGGATTCAGATGAGGTGACATGTGGACGGCGTGATGGAAGACAATGAAGAGAGGTCATGAGGGGTTTTATGTGTGAGTACGGTCATGTTATGTACGGGAGTCGTTGTGCTGTATGACCTAAACGGGACCCTCGCATCTTGTCTGTCTGTCTGTCTGTCTGTCTGTCTGTCTGCCTGTCTGTCTGTCTGTCTGTCTGTCTGTCTGTCTGTTTGTCTGTCTGCCGTTCCGTATACTTGTCTTGGCCGCCCACCTACGTTTCTGTTTGTACTGTCAAATCATCCGTTTGCGGTTCTGTCTGCCTGACTGGCTTTTTCCCTTCCTCTGGTTCAAACTGGTCATACCGGCCGTCGTCCGTTTCACGCGGTTATCTGCTAATGTTCGGAAATCTTATGGAGGTTGTCTGAACAGAGTCTTAGTGGCTTGTCCATGTCCCGGCCTACCTATAACGTTACCCGCTTTTGCAATTGTCACTTTCAAGGATCACTCTTGCCTTTGTACCAGACAAGTGTCCATTCACCAAACTGCCACTATGCCATCTCTCCGCAGGAGGCGTTTTAAAACTTTCCTAGGAGGCGTAAGTCTTGTGTGAAATTGTTTTTGTCCTTGCGTCATTTTCCCAGGACGTTTGGACAAAGGTCCGAAGGCATGCCTCACAACGTCGTTGCCTGAAAAGGCAAAAGAGAAGAGAAAGACCACCGCGGCGGCTTTAACCAACCAGTTCTCCGAAATTGATGGGTGTCCAAAAGCGAAGAAGCTAAAATAAAACCCTCCCTTCCTTTCTGTGTGTGGTTTCTTCGCTTCGCATTCGTGTATGGTCACCGGTCGAATTGCTGGCAGTGTCGTTGGTCCGCTCGATCGTAAATGTATGACCGGAATAGAGATACGCGGCAATTACGCCTTGACGCAACTATTTGAAAATTACAACTTGCAACTCGAGGAGTCAGGTCACAAGTGTGGTAAATAGCGGTCTCATCAAAAAGAGGGTGGCTACATACAGGGCCGGCAATACAAAGCCGAAACCGCCCCCTTTTACATTACTCGGACGTAGGGGGCATTGTTTGGTGCCCGTGTCAGGTCAGCAGACAAGTTGTTAGCTGAGCGAAGCTTTCCGTAACCTATGTTAATTTGGTATATATCCAAGACCCACAACGGCAGGTACAGACAGACAATAAACAGACAGACAAAAAAGAAGGCAGGCAGACAGACAGACAAAAAAGAAGGCAGGTAAACAGACAAACAGACAGACAGACAAACAGACAGACAGATAGACAGACAGACAGACAGACAGACAGACAGACAGACAGACAGACAGACAGACAGCAGGTAAACAGACAGACAGACAGCAGGACAGACGTACATACGGGCTGAAAGACAGAGAGACCAGACATACATAAGAGCAGGTAGACAGACATCCAGACAGAGAAACATGCAAACAGGTAGATATTGCATGGGGAGGGTTATATAGTGGACTGCGGGGTTGTTTTTGGAGGATTTTTAAAATTAATTCAAGAACCACAGATCGATTTTGAAGCACAATTTTAAGTGGTTTAAGTAAACTAGCTTATCTGGTCAGCAATGTCTGGCGCCGTTTCTGCAGTAACATCACTCCCAGCACGGGATTACAGATGCATCTCGCTGGCGTCGCAGTTGTGCTGTTTTCTAAATGCGCAATAAACAAGCAGGATCGGGCGGAGGGTGCCATAATGGGAAGATGCCATCATAAAGATATGGATATTTCCCGAATCTGTCGCTTCCCAGCTCCGTCATATTCAGTTTGTGTTTCCTACAACGACGCAATATTATGCATGCAGTGCTCACGTTAGCATGTCGCGCAACTCATTGACATTTATAATGGGGCAGCGGTTTCCCTCTCCGTTCCCCCCACGTCATGCCTATTGCTTATCCCCCTGCATGTAAATGTCGCCTCCACATGTCACTTTTTCAGCTGCAACTCACCCAGAACAGTCAGCGGTCTTCCTATGTAGCAACAATATTTTTCATCCCGTCAGCAAAATTTGGACACGAGTGCCTTGTCTGAAACTCTGAATGCCAGTCTGCCCATCTATCTGCCTGGACGCTGCCTGCTCTGCTAGGCGAATGCCCTTTTTCTTTTTCTTTATCTGTCTACCTGTCTGTCTGCCGGTCTGCCTGTCTGCATGCCTGCCTGCCTGTCTGTCTGTCTGTCTGTCTGTCTGTCTGTCTGTCTGTCTGCCTGTCTGTCTGCCTGCCTGTCTGTTTGTCTGTCTGTATGTCTGTATGTCTGTCTGTCCGTTTGTATGTCTGCTTGTCTATCCGCTTGTCTGTCTATGTGTGTGTGTGTTGTCTGTCGCATCTGAGGTTCTACCAGATTCATGGTCTACAGCTCTGAGCTAGTTAGTTAAGAACGCGCGGACAACTTCTGACGGTCCTGAGGCCAAATTGCTGATTTAGATGAGGTGGGATAAATGTATATTTACAGCAGCGCAAAACCACTGAACTGTATTTGTCTGTCCAGGCAAAGGGGGTAATTCGATCTGTAGATAATACACACCAGTTGTCAATAAGTCCGAACAAACAGAAGCAGCCATCGTCAAACTAGACACTGGCCGGCAGCAACTCCAAACACCACTGCAGTCGACAGTGGAACAGGAGAAAAGGAGAAGAGGAGAAGAGGAGAAGAGGAGAGCGGCGTTTGTTCAGGCCGTAAAATGTAAACTCAACTTTCAAACAGCCGCAATGGACATTCTTTACAAGGGAGCATATAATTCCTGGCCACACGACCATGTTTGCTTGGCCAGATTGCACACTGCACATTGCACAGCCGGTTTTACGAACTGTTGCGATTTGAATACTTACCAGTTGGTTTGTGTAAATACAAAGAGAACTTCTTCTTGTAGTGAAATTGAGGCTTGAAGTGACGAACAAAAAATGTATTACTAGTATAACTTACTAGTATAAAGTATTACTGTTTCAGTTTTAACTGTGCAAGTACTAGACAAATGTGAAAACTGCAGTGTTGGGCGAAGTTGTTCAACGCGTCGTTATAATAATGTGTCCAATTTGGCTGCAGATGGTCCCGGCAATCACGGCATGGACTTCTTTCCCGGACAGGTTTCTCCCCACGGCGGCCCACATGCCGGGCCACTCGGACATCCTCCGGGTATTTTTGAATTCGCCCACTATCGACCGCCGCAGAACGCGGCGGAAGCAGCCGCCATGCAGGCGCATTTCAACGAAATGTCCCCCAACGCTCACGGCATGCCCGGTAAATCAATCAATCAAATCCATTTCCGGTCCTCATAATTTTCCATCTCAAATGTTTCCTCTAGTCCACCAAAGAAGGTTACAGCCCTACATATTTGGGATGTCTAAAAAACACTAGTTGGCCATTATTTCGCAGATGAAAGTATACTTTCTCTAAGCACGAAAAATTAAGAAGATTGCACTAAATTTTTTGTACGAAAAAAAAACCACGTTAATGATTGGTTTTAAATCCCTCGTCCCGTTTTGCTTCCACAGTACTATGCATGCCTGGGCGTGATGTAGGGCTGTGCTGTAGTACATGTCTACAGTATGTGTGAATGCTAATTGTCGTGATTTCTGCAGGAAACATCAATCACCCCGGCATGGATGGCCACTTTCGGCAGGAGATGCTGTCACAGAGTTCAACTCCAGAACGGACGCTAAACTCCTTGACACCGGACGGCTACGGGCATCCTGCTTTTGACACTTTACCCCTCCATCCCGGCGGCAACGGCGGTATCGGGCCGGTTCCTGGCGGGATGAACGGCAGCAACTCACCCGTCTGGCAGAGCATGACGATGGCCCAATAGACAAGAGGAAGCAAAAGCAGAAATCGATTAACGCTCGGAACCTCAAAACCGTTGGTGAATTCAATAAGTGGCGCCACCTATGCCTCAACTTTTACGTTTCACTGCAGCTCTCACTGGTTCATGTACTTACTGAGACTCCCATTTTTTTGCACAGCACTTTCGATTTTTAAAATGAGGTAAAAGAAGGGAAGGAATCTGCTGGTCGAAATGGTTTTCTATCAACATTACGGTTGTAATTTGTGCTGTGTGTGTGTGTCAATGGCAGCCGAAACTTTCTTTCGGTTCACAATCAAGAAGTAGTACGAGCAATTAAAAAAATTCACACTGATGTCTAATGCTCAAACGAATCCACCACCCAAGCGTCTTCCTCGTGGGGCAAACCTCATCGGGAGTCACTGTAGACAGTCTGCTGGTCAGAGGACGTCTGCTGCTCAGAGGACGTCTGCTCAGAGGAAATCTGCTGGTCAGAGGAAGTCTGCTGCTCAGAAGGAGTCGCCGTCGCGGCGGTCTGCGTCGTTTCCGGTACGCACTTCAACACCAGCTTATCCACCGCCTCCATTTGCCCGTGCAGTTTGACCACCAAGGCTTTTCTACTCTGACGCGCTTCCGTGCGGTCCGATGGAATCTCCACGGCGTCCACTTTCATGAGAATCCGTAGGTAGTTTTCGTTGGCGAGTTGGAAGTGCTTGTGGAGGGTTTTCCGCGTGTCTGGGACCTGACCGTTGGCTTCCAACTGCATCTCCATCTCCGTCACGCGAATCGATACTACAGAGATCTCATCATCTAGGGCGGACAGGGCCTTCTTGTATTTCTGCAAAAGCAAACCACGCCAGAATATACTTTTAACCGCTTGAAAAAACTCCCTATCAATTCAACTCACATCAAGCAAGAGATCACGCAACTCCTACTGTTCTAGCTCACCTTGCGTTGAGCAGTGCGAATACATAGAGCAATGAATGACACAATCGGTGGAGAGATAAAAAAACTGAGAATGAGAGGAAGAAGTGTGCTGTCCCGTAACAGATTCACATCAGCTCACTATTACCCAACGAATTAAGCGAATTACCTTAACAGTAATGAATAGGGACCCCAAAACTAATCCCTGTAATACACTAATAATTCCAAGCATTTAAATGACAAAACAGAAAACTAATAAAACAAACGAGTCAATCAGTCAATCAATCATTCAATCAATCAATCATTCGTTAGTGAATCCATAATATGCCACACCAATCAATCAACGACATGGACAATCAGCGATTGATTGATAACTTGCAAAGTACAAAATTAGCCCTGGCCTTTCTTCTCTGATGTTCCTGGCATCCCCATGACTCTATCCAACCATAGGAGTTCCCGACTTCATTTCTTCTCGACACCCAGTTAGTTCAGTTCACACCAACCTGCTTCCAGTTTTGTGTCGTAATGAAGAAGAAGAAAAAAACAAAGAATCCGCATCAGCATCCTCACCTGATCAGGATCTGGAGGCACCCTTCCCAGCATCATCATCTTCGCTCCCTCCCGAATTTTCAGGCTAACCAGCGTCGTATCGCTCTGCAAATGTGCGCCCTTGTGGAGGAGCGCCTGGTGTTCCACGGGAACGGAGGTCAAACCAGCGAGGTGACTCTGAAGGTGGCCCACTGAAATTTCATCTGGATTTGTGCCCGCAAAATCCCTCGACACATCAATGGGGTAGAGGACGGTTTTCCCAGCATTATTCACGCCATAGGCAACGGAAAACAAGGGGATGAGACGTTTGGCAGTTGTGGGCGCAGCAGAAGAGGAGGAGGAGGTTGTTGTGGAATGGGACATTTTCGACGTGGAGGAGCCCATTTTACCACCGATCTTGTCGGTTGATTGATTACTTTTACTAGATGAGCCTTGAGCAAGCAAAAATTCATCAATCAATCGAAGCGGGTAATGGTTTTCACTTAATAAACCCTTCAAGAAATACCTTTCAAGAATTCGGAAACATTGTCGGCGGTTTGGTTGACGAGACCTTCGACACTGCTGACGGTTTTGTTGACAAGATTGCCAAATTTTTCTTCAAACGACGACATTTATAAATCAGCGTTCAGCGAAGAAAAAGTGCGATGTATACAAGAGTACAAGAGACGTGGAAAACTTTTTCCTCAGGGCAAAGTGTCTGTGTGTGCAGCTTGGTCTTGCGCATTGAAGCGCTCAGTGCGTTGCGCATGTGCGCTTATAACCGAAATGCGCAATGCACGAACCCCAAAGTCCGCGCCACTGGATCTTCGGTAGACCATGCCTAGGCCCAGCTCCTGCTCTGTAAAAGCTCATGTGAAATGGGAGAAGGAAAATGCATTTCATTGCAGAAATCCCGACTCACTTCCTTGGAGTGACCTCGATTCAATGCTCGTTCCCGTAAACACATACAGTGCGCAGTGCGCAGTGCGCGGTGCGCAGTGCACATAGGGTCAACACGGAACAACTCCAAATGTCATGTCCAGAATCCAATGGGAATAACCTGGTGTGATGGCCAAATAACTACTCCATAAATGTGCAGCAGCATTGTGTGTCGATTGGTCCGAAATTATATTCGGCATTACATGTATCCGACCCTTGAAGAAAGCGTTCGATTTTGTTCAACTGTCTGCGCCGCAAAAAAATCACCAACGGAACTGCGTTTGTACATCAAACGAAATAATCAATTGTCTTAAACCATTATTATCGGTCTTAAAAGATCAGCATTTGTAAATACTATGGTGCTGGTCAGGGATTGGGCTGCCTTAGGGTCTTTACAAGGCTGGCGACCTGCGCGGCATATTTCGATGTCCACAGAATGTTCGTTTCAACTCTCGCAATGGCGCGCTCAAACGCCGCTGCTTCCGGAACATCCCTCGGCTCCTTTCCGTCTAAGGCAACTTCGTACAATTCCCGCAGCTGTTTAAAAAATAATTCAATTCCCATCAGGCATTGTCGACAGCTCTACACGTTATGTCTATACGTATGCGGTGAAATCTGTATTTCGGCTCACTCATGGGTTTCTCTTTGATGTCGGTGCTTGATTGTTTGATTTTCTGTACTATATCGTAGTATAATATAATAGTTCTGAAAATCAACCAATCAAGCACCTGTTATCAAAGAGAAATCCATGAGTGAGCCGATTTATCGAATAAGTGGAGGGTGAGCCGAAATAGAGGCTTCTCCTCGTACTGTCTAGGTCCCATAGAAATACCTGCGCTAACTGCCAGTTACTCTTCAGACTGCCACCGATATCGGCGATGATGCTTGACCTGTGGACAGAGAAGGTGGCTTTAAATTTATTCCGGAAAAGCGCAATGAAGCGTTCCTTGCCTCCTGGCCAAGGTCTTCCAGTTCTTCTGCAGATAATTCCAGGCCAAGGCGTGTCCCTTGGGAAAGCGTGCGATATAGCTGAACGCAGAACCGACATCCTGAGCCCGGATGGTGATGCCGTCTGCACTGAGCTCCAGGAGCCTGTAATAACGTCGGCAATTTCACTTTCAGATTCAGTCTATGAGAAAGTTTGCGTCGATAAAAACGTACTCTTCAATTCGGCTATCGTCGTCGGAACAGGCCATGCCGCGAAGGAGGGCGAGTTTGTTGCTGTTCGTTATGGTCGAGCTGTTCAGAAGAGTCTTCATGTCATTCCACTGGGCCGACGAGCCTGATCGCATTCCGTAACACAAGGCCAAACTTTTAGTTTGAATAATGTTGAGCGGCGCCGATGAATTCCTGTGAGAATGAACACACAAGACTTATTTTATTTTATAAAAAGAAATAGAAAAAAATATTTTGTAAAAAAAACACAGGCACCGACACAGACACAGACACATAATACATACACCTTTGTATATTTAGACATAGACACAGACACAGACACATGATACACCTGTGTATATTTAGACACAGACACAGACACAGACACAGACATAGACACAGACACAGACACAGACACAGACACAGACACAGACACAGACACATGATACACCTGTGTATATTAAGACACAGACACAAATATTTAAATTTTTTTTTCCCAATCTGATGATCTTTATAATTGTAGAACTCCGGTACTCCACTCTTCCTGTCTGTCTGGATGTCTCGACAGTACCTGACACGTACCCGGGTGCAAATGCTTGATCGGGACCAAGGTTGAGCCAGGCAGAAAATCGTCTGACCGCCTCTTTCAGGCAACCGTCAACCTCGTAGAAGCACGCTGTTTCAATGATCAGATTGTTAAACATCACACTGTCGTAGGTCTCCTCGGAATTGGGTGTGGCATTGGGTTCGGCCGCATCAGTCCAGGCATTGTCCCAACGTGAAGCGGACTCATATAAAGGGGTCATTAGTCGAGTCATGTACGCTGAAAACGGTGGATAAGTCGTGGGACCGCGTAGCATTTGTTCCAGGTAGCGGATGTTGTCCAGCGCCGATGCCAGTGGTCCGTACTTGGTCTCGGTGGTGATGTAACCGTCAACCAGATGCATTGGGATACTGTAGTCGCCCGGTTTAGTGATGTCTGCGCTCGGAGTCAAGCCAATCCTATGATAATCATTGGAATAACAGGATGTTTCAGGGTACAGTCAAAGTCCTGAGATTCGAACGGTCACGTGAGTTCATTTCTATCGAACCGTTTGCTCGGAGCCGGCCGTTGCAAGTTCGGAGTTTGAGACAGTAAAGTAGAAACGACACTGTGACGCCGTTCGAATCTCAGGACTTTGACTGTACGATTTCTTTTGGGCTGGCTGGTTGAAATTTCCAGCGGAATTGTTTTGATTGATTGACAACGATTTCAATCAGCTGGCAAAAGAAACTGCTCCGGAGGAGTTTCTTAGGTTTTCCACCAAGCACAGTTGATGGTGCGCTGTCTTGCACTCAACCAAACTCTGATCTTATATTGCTTGTGCCTTGTGGATTTTTGACGCCAAGATTTCTTTTTCAACCAAACCTAACTTTTCCAGATTTAAAATGATTATTCATGTTTCGATCGCACTATTGGAGGGCAAAATAGATGGAAGCGGTTTTCGGTCCACAAGCTTTCGAGCGTATGTCATACGCGATCATGACAGTTGATTGATTAGTTGATTAGTTGATCAGTTGATTAGTTGATTAGTTGATTAGTTGATTAATTGATTAATTGATCAGTTGATTAGTTGATTAGACTTGATCGGGCGTCTGGTGCGACTTGAATAACTCACTTTTGTTTTGCTTTCTCGCCTTTTCAGAACCGAGTATTTATCAAAAGTATTGATTTCACCTCCATAATGCTTATGAGGATGACTGTTTGAATGTAAGAAGCTTTATCGAGCGAGGCAAGTGCGACAAAATATTGGCTGAATGTTTGATTGATTGATTGATTGATTGATTGATTGATTGATTACGAGGCGTTTTCTTTTTAATAAATTTCCGTTGATTTATTCACAAATTCGGGGCTTTTCATACTCAGAGCATAAATTGCTGGGATTAGTTGGTTGGTTTTTTGATTTCAATCAGCCAGCCGAAAATAAATCGTACTCTGAAACATCCTGTCAACGGACAGGATAAATTTCAGCCAATGATAACACAGATGCTGTGAACACTCACTTTGCCAGGTTGAAAGCGTCGTCAATGAGTTGACCACGGCTGATGGGATCGTGAAGGATTGTGAAATTAGCGGCGTCAGCCCCCTAGATGGAAAAAATTCAAGTGCGGCGGTCAATTACTCCATGAGAGACTGTACTGTAGTTTCGCGTCAGACAGGGACAGCGTACGAGCTGTGGAACGTTTAATCGGCCACGCAACGCTTGTGCTGTGTGTACGGTGCACACAGCCGTGCACACGTTCCACTCCAGTACGACTGTCCCTGTCTAACGCGAAAATACAATACTGTCTTGCGCACTAAAGCGCCAAGTGCATTGCGCATGTGCGCTAATAACAGAAATGCGCAATGCACAAACCCAAAGGCTGCAATACTTGATCTTCGGTAGAGCATGCCCAGGCGGGTAAACTACTGTATTGTCACGACCAATTGGTGTTGATTTTTAGACCCACCCGTATATTATGACTGCGGTGAAGGACAGTGTACGCAGTCATAATATACGGGCGGGTCTAAAAAGCAGCACCAATTGGTCGAGACAGTACAGTAGGTTACCCGACTTGGCATTGCGACCTTTTTCTGCGCCATACGAGGAGAAGGACGAAGATTGCCTGTACTTTTCGAGAAGGACAAAGATTGCGAGTATCCTTTTCGAGAATTAACCCACAGCTAATAGCTCCGACTCCTAAAACTTGAAAACTATTTGGCCCATCGATTCCAAATGAAATTCTAAAAAGAATTTGAATCTAACAAGGAAAAGCTGAAATCGATCTGAAGGTTGAGTTTCGTGAATTATATTCGGGATTATTATTATATTCGGGATTATTATTATATACGGGAATTGCTTCTGCCTGCAATGTAAAGCTTTAGGCCCGAGGAAGGCGCGTGTAGACGCGTCACTGAGTTTTGTCTGCATGCAGTGGCGCGCCGAGGGGGGGGGGGTGTGTTTTGTTGATTTAAACCCCCCCCCCTCCTCGAAAGTAAAAAAAGTGCCCCAAGGGTCCCCCCATTAGAGAAAAACACTATGATTGAGAATTGTCATGCAATACTCTCCCCCTTTACGTTCTATCGGAAATATTTCGAATACAATAAAAAACACCCCCCCTTAAAGCAAAGCTCGGCGCGCCACTGACTGCATGCTTACCAAGTCAATTTTCGATAACGCTGCGATTATTTTGTCCCAATTATCCCGATCGTAGTTGACCCGATAGAATCCGTTCTGCTGGACGTTCGCGAAGAGATAACTGTCATCGCTGGCGAGCGCATCTGTCACGGTCGAACATTCATCCGGCAGCGTTTCTACCAACCCAATAACAATACTAAATCACCCTCAGTCACGGTTGAGAAGAAGCGACATGAAGAGAAAGATTTCCCGCTTTCTTTCGGGTTTTCGGGTTTTCATATTTACCCGCAGACCGAGCGGTTAGCCAGCAGGTCCTTTCCGCCGCTGCGGACACTGCATCTGCTCCAAGGACACCTCCGTTAATCAAGGTGAAGGGTATATCCCATACCGTCGCGTCGGGGGCGATCGAGGTGTCGTTCGCTCCAATCGGCAGGGTGAATTTAGTTTGTTTGAAGGACAAGGCGCCCGGATTGGCAGCCGACCGGGTGAGGGTCAGAACGGGATATCCCGCTTTTAATATCCAGTTCTTCATATGAGTTGTAAGGTCGAACGACGACTCGGCAGGCGCGACCACGTTGTCCAGCTCAGCCAGAAGGTCCTCGTACTTGACGCTACCTGTGCCTTTCATCCGGTCAATGTACCGTACCAAAGCGGCGGTGAAGACGGGCTCCCTCATCACGCCGCTCATCATGTGCAGAACGGCAGCGCCTTTCTCGTAGGAAATCACGTCGAACATGGCGTCAATCTGAGCGGGTGTCTGCACCGCGGGATTGTGCAGGGCGTGGGTTGTGGGCTGTGAATCCGACTCGAGGGCTCGCTTCGTCGTCCAATATGTGAAGAGGTATTTCTACAGAAATCGACCAGTTTTTTTAATTTTTATTTTCAGACCCGACATCCGCGTCAGAAAATGGAGAAATTGCTTGCCGTGCCCCAATTTGGGTTAGCTGCCTCCATCAGCCGGTACTCGATGTAGCTGGCAAAGCCCTCGTTGAGCCACACGTCCCCCCACCACTCGGTCGTCAGGAGGTTGCCAAAAATCATGTGGCTAAGTTCGTGGCTGACGATTGCGGACACGCCCCGTTTCTGGTCCGCGGTCGAAACTCCCGGTTCATACATCAGGCTGGATTCGCGGTACACTACCAAGCCCCAGTTTTCGGTGGCACCGGCGTTGTAGTCGGGTACACCAACCATGTCTGAATAATAATAAAAAATTATATAAAACGGTCAGCTCTGTAATTCCAAACGGGATCCTGCGAATTACCGTGGCTCTCCTGAAGTTTAAGAACAATTTGTCTTAACTTAACATACCTAGCTTCGGCCAATCGTATGGCTCCTGGTAAACTTTAGCCAGCTCTTTCATTATTGCTTGGCTCTGGGCCAGCGCGTAGGCACCATGTGCTATAATGTCCGCGTTACCGATGACACTTATCTGAAGCGGTACAATACTGTTTATGCATAATATATGAAGGAAAGCTAGTAAGAACGATTTTGAGTGCGGCAGGGACTGGGGAACAGTTACAGACACCGACAATAAGATGCCGACACTGACTCAGCAATAGGCACAAATCTAGACGCGGGCACAGATGCAAACACAGACACCGATACAAGGCACAGGCACAGGACACAGACACAGACACAGACACAGACACAAGACACAGACACAGACACAGACACAGACACAGACACAGACACAGACACTTAGGGATTAACTGGCACAATAGATGATTTTGGCTGTATTTATGACCTACCGGAAGCGGCGGAGTATTTACGTCGGATTTAATGGTGTTTGCCTTGAAATCGTCTGCACTACTGACTAAGAACGCGTTCAAATACACGGGCATCGGCTTTGTACGTTCGAATACAGACTCCTTCCATAGTACAGTCCCATTAGGCGCATCCCAATTTTGAGCAGGACGCACTTCCGCAGTGTTAGTGCGAGTCATAAGGAATGTTGCCGGATATCTCAGCGTCGTTGTGAAGGTACTCCGGATCCCCGGTTCATCGAAGCAAGGAAATGCGCGACGGGCTTTGTACGCCTGGAAATGGGACGTCACGAGATATCTGCCAAATGAACCGAGCTCGTCAGTGCGAAAACATTGATGGGAGTGTTTGTGCCAAGGTACCAGTAGTAATTACTCACTTCGTATCTGAACCTTTTTTGTACTGACTACGATATAATCCCTCGTTGTCGTCACCTATAAAACCCTCAAATTCGAACTTCAAACTATACTCCACAGTAACATTCTCCGTCGTGGCGGTCAACGCCTCCCCGAGGTGTATCACGATAATGTCGGCCTTCAAGTACTCAACCGACGTGACCGGAATCTTTTTCGACTCGGCGGTAATTGGTTTCTCCGTTACCGTTACAGCGCCTTCTTTGAACTTCTTTAGATGGCCACTTTGGGAGCCTTCAGGTACGTCATGACGTGCGTGCAACGTGATCGTCGTGACGTTCGCTTTCGTTGTCCTCAGCGTGATGGCTACACTACTGCCCTTGGTAGTGAAGCGGTCCGCAACCGGTATTGGCTCATCTGCAGCCGATGTAACCGGTACGTGAATCTGGAGGATCAGATCATAGTGGGTCGGTAGAATACCCTCGTTAGCCTCGGAGAGGCGGTAGATCAGCTTCTCCTCCGGTTCAACGGGTGGTCCCGTCGGTCCCACCGTGACTGTTGGTGCAGCTGTTACCCCTTGCGGTCGGGCAGCATTACACGTGTTCAGCTTCGCCGTTGTCTGCGCCAAGAGAACTGATATTCCGATGAGGGCGGCTAAGACTCCGGCGAATAAAACGGTGAGGATGATCAACGGAAGGTAGCGAGCCTGCCACATCCACCCGGTTTCTCGGCTAGAAGATAACGGCTTGACGGTGGTCCGAGTTGTTGTCTTCACCACCTCGGTCTCACGGTGATCGGTGAAAGCCTGACCGCGTCCCATCGCGCGTCCGTTCGCTCCAATATATCGGTTCTGCCTCTGACCGATGGCGGACGATGAATCAAGCCGTTCTATGTATAAATTGGTTAATTAAATTACTGTGTACGTGCTAGAAACGGAGGGCGAAAGAAATGTCTTGCAGTATATATTCCACAGTGAAAGCCCACAACACAAGAACATGTTTGCGTCGCGTTCAATAAACAGGTCATCACGTTGACGGTGTTATCATATCGCAAAGGACGCTTGATTATACCGCATACTAGCTACAGCTGTGCCGCGGTTACTTTGAGGGTCGCCCACCAGAATCCAATGATATCAGGCATGCGATGCCGCCTTCATCCGTTTACCTGAGAATACATAGGCAGATTGCGCAGCGTCGGTACGGACGGATAAGTACATTCGGGACTTCGTGACGCGAGGAGTTGAAGGAAACAAAAGTTCATCCCTCAGCCATATCTTGCCATTTTACGAACCCGTTCCAGATTGGTTATAAGGTTATAAATGATGCTTGACCGGCTGCAAAAGCAGGATCAATAACGATGGCAGTCTGCTGCGCGGGAGAGAGCTAGGACGTACAAACAATATCGTCCCGTACCTTGCCTACCCGTACCTTGCCGAGGGTTTGGACCAGCCCGATCGCAAGTAATCCCACGTTCGAGGACCGACCCATCAGCGACCGAACTCGCTGGTCGTGATTTCGGGGTGGTCGTTCCGCCCCCTGGCATCCCAAAACGATTCTGCTGATGTCAATCGATTCAAAATTGAATTTGAAGTGGGCGGGTGTCAAAAATCTTGGAATCAAACGTTTTCCAGAAAACGATGTTTTTACAGTGTTGGGATGTAGGGTAAATCCATTAGGGCGATCTAAAAGCTTTCGTGATCTCGGCCGATTGTGTGTTGACTGTCAGGAGGTGAGAATTC